>JARHVA010006420.1:640000-775000 GCA_037957365.1 Torreya grandis
TCAAATGATTTTATGTATATGAATCATGGATTTAGGGGGAGATAACTTATGTCTCTTGAGAATATTGAAGACAATTATGTATTATCTAATGGTAAGTGAGATATTATGAAATATTAGATTGTAGATGAAGGACATTGAGAAGGTCAAATTAGTTTGGATGTTGGTTTAAGAGGTTGATCAACCAAATACAATCATAAGTAGCTAATGGTGAGCATGGTGATATAGGGATCCTATTTGATTTTTTTAAGGTATTCATGGCATGTTTTGTTGAATAATAATTCTAAATATCAATTGGAAATCTTTTAGAAGATCCTTTGTCATTAATGTCAAATAGGGAGAAAGATCAAAATGTCAGAGTTTAAATGGGTAAGAAGACATTTTGAGGGTGTTTTCCATCAATGATAAAGGGTGATATTGTTGAGCATGGTTATTGATGTCTTAATATATCATTTATGTCATTAATATCATGGTGTACTAGTGCATTAATGACAAAGAGGTTGTGTTTGATATCTTAGAGAGTATATGGCATATGTACAAATTAGTGACAATAAAGAAGAGGTTGTGATGCATCCATAGATGTCTTTGTAAAGTTATGGTGTGTCATTTGACCATTTATAAAGATAATAATGAATCAAATATCCTCATAAAGATCATACCATCATATATCATCACATAGGTATGGATAACCCAACAAGTTTGTGGATTTATTACATGTACTCAAAAAGTCAACCTTGGTAAAAGATTTTCATGGATATGTTGTCCATAGTGCCAAGAATTTACCATAAAATATTGGTATCTTTAATTGTTTCTTAGTTCAAGTTATAAACCTCCAAATTATCTCTAGCAAACTGTAACATGCTATAGACTATCGAGTTTAAGCCTCGGGAAATAATTGTTGAAATTCAAAAATATGAACATTGGATTTCAAATGACTATGTATGTATCAGAGGCCAATGAGTAAATAAATGATTATATAAGGTAGGATATTCATTATATCAATTTTGTGTACAATAAAAATTTGTATTAAATTCCATGAATATAATCCTCCATGTGGTGGCATGTCTTAACTATTTGTACAAGTGCATTTGTTACAGGTCAAAGTCAAAGGTTTTGATGGTGGTAAAAAGTAGAAAAACTAGTAAGTAAATAAATGCATGTATAGACAAAAATATTGATAATTTTGGAATGATATACAAATAAAAGATTAAATATACTCATTATTTAAAAACCTTCAAGTGGAATTTATTCATGATAGTCCATATAAGTGAACTTATATCTTGTTAAAGTTGAGTATGTTTTTCAGTGAATTGGTAGATTTGAGTGAGCTTATTACAAGAGTGTTATTAAAGTTTTTTTCTTTAAGTTTTAGTATATAAAACATATTTTTTTGGTTTTTTAAGACATATAATGAATTTCCATGTTTATTATATGTTTTTAAGTTCATTGAAAATGGTTAAAATAGTGTGCATAAGATGTCCTGTCTGAGTGAGTTAAGATAGTGAAAGAGTGAGGTTCAAAATTTGATCTATATGTTCTACATTTGTCATTAAAAATCTATAAATTTGTGATTATATTTGATATATATGTGTATAAGGATAATAAAAATTCATTATAATATCATGAAATTAATTATATAGTTTTTCTAAGTGATGATCACCATGACTAGTTCCTAGAGCAAGACTGACAGTTTTGAGTGAGTGAGAGTGATTGGTTTAAGGATATCTGCACTTATTTGATTCATATAATTAATTTTATGTTGTTTTTTAATAAATAATACAGATTTGAGTTCTTTATGTAATATGGAGAGTCTCTTTAAAGAGTTGTAATGTGGAAGCCAAAATGGCTTATTTGGTTGTTTATGCATTGTGAAAGAGGGAGTTAACAAAGTATTATATAAGACTAGTGGTTGACATCAGAACATATGTGTGTGTGTGTGTGTGTGTGTGTGTGTGTGTGTGTGTGTGTGTGTGTGTTTAAATTTTAAATATAGGTCATATTTAAATTATAAAAAATAATTGAAATCCATTTAATTAACATTACAAGTTTTAAAGTTAATGTTCTTCATGACTATATTTTTGAAGCTACAAGTAGTTCTATGTAGTCATCTTGCATAGATGAATTTCAAGTGTTTCTACAAGATTTTAAGAATAAATTACCTATTAATATGTTAAATATGTAACTTGTGTTCATTATAATTAATTTATAATCATTATAAGTCCTTTTTCAAGTGTGAAAATTCAAAAGCATTTGACTATGTTTTTGGCACTTGTAGATAGTTTTGAGTGGTCATCTAACAAGAATGTATTTGAGGTGTTTTACCATGTTTGGTGATGTCCAATAGAAATATTAGTGACTGTAAGGTCATTAATTATATATTATTTTATTTTATTTAGTATTATATTTAATAAAATTGACTGTATGCTTTAGGTATGAGAGACAAACATTTTTGGTGTATGAAGGGCTAATGAAAAATAAACCTAATGTTATGGTTCAAGGAGTAAAATAAGATAAATGGTTTTTGGGAACCATATGAATGATATAATGGGTCTATTTTAGGCATATTTAAAGTGTTTAATTGTTTTAAGATAATTAATATCATCTAGGAGGTTAGAGTGATAACATGTTCTTGAGACAAACCTAATTGCACTGTCTCCTTTAGGCCTAATGGTGGTCTTGGTCCTAAATGAGCTTGGAAGACCTATATTTTAAGTTTTTATTTTGTGAAACATGTTTTATGACCCATTAAAATGATAAAAAAAAGTGTGTTAAGGTTCTTGTCTGACCAATATGGGTGAGACCTAGTGTTTGGTATAAATACAAAGCAAAATAGGCCTATTTCAGATAGTTAAGTATATATGAATATAAGTGAATAAATTATCTCAATGGAGGAGAAGAGGTATGGAATGTATACCTTCAAAAATAGGTGAATTATCATTCATTAACACCCATTATATGTTATACAAGTAGATGATAAGGTTAATTTACCTAATGAGCCTATAAGAGGCATGTTGAGCAAGAGAGCCTAGAAGACTGTTTGAGAGGGTTAAAAGGTTGAAGTGAAATGAATGAGGTTTTATAAAATTATTATCTTCATCATAGGTGTGTTTCATTTGTATTAAAAATATTATATTTCATATATATAAGACAAAGATTTGAATAAAAGGTCACCTTTCATTGGTTGAGCAACAAGGTATCTTGAGGTGATCAAGCTTGTCTTGGCTGAGTTGGTATTTAGTCAAGAAGGAGTTGGAGCTACCTTGAAAGTTGGATATTTCATAAGTTTCCTTGAATTTTTTGGGTTGGTTCCAAGTCACATAGGGGGTTGGATCCTTCTTGAAATTTGGTGCTTGCTAAAGACTAGTTGAGTGGGTGTTTGACTATGTAGGATTTGGAGCTCCTTGTGGGGTTGTTGCCTCATTAAATGTTTGATAAATTTCTTATAAGACTATATTATAATTGTTATTTTAATTTTTTGTATCCCCTATGAGTTTTACCTATATATATATATATATATATATATATATATATATATATATATATATATATATATAGTTTGTGTGTGTGTGTGTGTGTGTTCATGTGTTATATTATTGCTTCATGCTCATATGGGTGGTTGATTATGCATTAATACATCTCTGGAGTATTTTTATTATTTGATGAATGATAAGAGGAATTGAAAGTACTATTTTATACAATGATTCACCCCCATAGTGGTTGTGCTTCCAAAATTTGGTATTAAATTAGGTCATTTGATGAATTTTTTACAACTTGAAGGTGATCTTAGAAGCATAAAATGTCTAGGCTTGTGAAGGTGAATTACAAGATCAATGTTTTTTTTAGTTTGTGGAAGAAGAAATCTTGGCCAATGATTATTGAGACTTGGTATGAGATACATGTCAATAATTTTTTTTCATCAGCCTCAGTATAAAAAGAGAGAATTTGAAGAATGAAGTCTTGAAGAGGTTTGTAAGTCTACAAGAGTGCTTGAGGAACAAGCCAAGATGTATGAGCAGGTATAAAGGTGATGAAATGCCTATATATGATCAATAAGTCTCAATCAAAAAGTATTAAGGAATTTTAGAGAATTTTTAGGATCTATTATTCTAGTATAAAATTGAACCTATAGTGTTTGGTTCTTCTATCTAGATCTACACCTAGACCTTTCCTAGCCTTATAGGGCTTAATGATCAATATTTAAGGTAAGAAGGCATGATGATGATGATGAAATGGATGTTTATGAGATTGAAGGTGTATAATTAAGTGTAAATTAATGAAGTATATGTGTTAAGTCAGTTACATGACTCTCAGAATGAGCTAGAGAGGTATGTCCTTCATTGGTGGTCTTTTCATGGTCCTAATTGTAAGATATTAGGTGAAAATAGGAGGCATTTTGATCTATTTAGATCCTTGTGAGATTTTTTAATCATGGTATTATTGTGGATGAAAATTTTATGATGTAGTGAGATCAGTATAAGAGGATTCCCAACTGTATTCAAGGTTTAAATATGACTGGTAGTTCTAGCCTTAGCATGCATAGAGGCCTAATGTGGCCTAATGAGGGGTCCAAATGAGTTTACAAGGTGATAAAGCACATTTAATAATTGAAATAGGTTTAATATGGTGATTAAATAATAATTATGAAGTTTTAGGGCATGAGATGAATGAAAAAGCAAGAAAACATGTTTTAAGCTCTCTTGTATATGCATAATGAAGAGATGAGAGCCCAAGAAGGAACTTTAGATGCTTATTGGAATGTTTTATCATTTTATTTTAATATAATATATTTTAGAGAGAAGTAAAAGGGTCCTAATAAGGTTTTACATGTATTAGGAAGTGGTTTCAAGGACAAATCTATATGAGCAAATGCTAAGGATCAAAATTGGTCTAAAACCCTTTCAAAACCTTCACAGTGACTTGATTGGAAATATATTATTGTAAAAAAAAATATAATGTTTTGGTAAGGATTTTGTTATGTTTTTAACATGTAAAGGACTCCTCTAGGCATCTCCAAGTGGTAGTGGTTTGTCAAGGAAGTGAGTAGAACTTATAGAAAACCCTTATTTTTTAATAATTTGATATAATAGAAAGGTTGACTGAGTAAATGCATGCAAGTGGATGGAGGTTGAAGGTAAATTCTTATTTTTTTGTCCATTAAGTTATTTTGGAAAGTTATATCCTTTGTGTCAACTATTTTTGTCACTCAAGTTGACATATTGCTAGACTATTAGTTGAAAATGGTACATAAGGACTTTTTGTAGTGTTGTATAGGGTTCTTGGCCACACAAGGTGAGTGTTCTAAGTGTTTGGATATATTATAAAGGTCATATATCCTATCAATATCCATTATATATGATTATATTTATATTATATATGAATATCAATATCAAATTTTGAAAAATAGATGTACGAGGGTTTCAAGTTATTTTGTGATTACAAAACCTAGGTGTGTTTTCATGATGTTAATGACTCTATCATGACCTATGGAATTTAGTATGTGTTTGATCCAAAACTCAGAAGTTATATTTGATAAATATCTCAATAACATAGTAACAATGAATTCTCTGAGAAGAGATGTAGTATTACTCAAGATCGCAATACAAATATATGCTTATCTCTGGGAAGAGATGTCTATCTTCACATTTCGGGTTACCTCTTCATTTATACACAATTTTAAAGCATGGGGAGGATTTTTAAGGTCACCAATCTCAAGGTATATGAAGTGGTATGACTTCCAATATTTAAAATAATACAAAATTCAAGGAATTACTATTTTTAGAAACTTACTATTTTTAGACTACACTATTAAAATTGAAATTTGAGGCAATTCTATTGGGTTTTCTGGGTTCAAAATTCATTAAGCAGAGATCCATGCCATTTCATGATGTTATCCTCATTCTTATCTTTCCAATGGTTCAAATGACGAGTTAATTGGAGCTACAGTGCAAAAGTTATGGCTCCCGAAAATTCTGTCATCAATTGGGGTGGAACTATCACCCGAATTGTCGCCTAAATTGTTGCTTGGATCAGTGTTAGAGGGATTGATTTAATATTTTTATTTAGTATATATCATGATTTAAATTTATGGTTGATCTCAAGGCCTAGATATGATCAAATTTTTTTGACCATGCTTTGACAGTATTTGATCATTATTTGTTGCTTTAGGAGATTGGTCATAAAACAAGAATATTGATCAGTTCTTAAGAAGAAGGTTGATTTTGTGGTTTCTCTATATATCCATATGGATTATTTTCATTCATTAATATTCATTTTGAGTTCCCACATAGGTTTTATAAGTTCAAGTCTTCATAACTTGGTTTTGGTGTTTGAATGAGCAAGTTACATGATGATTTGAGCCATGATGTCTTATGATGTTTTAGGGTAAGTTATTTGATTCTATTAGGAGTTTATGAAATTATTCATACCTATCTAAGGTGGTATTTTTCCCCAAGAATTAATTGTTGAGATTGGATTGGATCTATTTTAATTAGGTCTACATGGTACCTATTGTTGGTATGAGGCTTAATGAATCATTAAAGGTATGATATTCTTATGAAATATGTTGTAATTAGTTTGTTTTTGGTTTCAAATAACTTGATTTAGATGAAGCATGTAGTTATGGGGAGATAACTCAAGTATCTTGAGAAGCTTGAAGACAAGTATGTATGATCTAAGGGTAATCAAGAGATTTTGAAAGATTAGCTTGTGGATGAAGGACTTTGAGAAGGTCAAATGAGTTGGGATGTTGGTTCAAGAGGTTGATCAGTTAAAGGTAAAGACAAGTAGCTATAAGTGAGCATGGTTATATGGGGATCCTATTTGAGTTGTTTTAGGTATGAATAAGTTGGTTTTTTGAAGAACACATCTAAGGATCAATTGGAAATCTTATAAAAGATCATTTGTCATTAATATCAAAGGGGGAGAAAGATCATAATGGTAGAGTTCAAATGGGTAAAAAGACATTCTAATGGTGTTTGACATCAATGAAAAAATGGGAGATTATTTATCATGCTAATTTGTGTCTTAGGATGTCATTTATGTTAAGAATATCATGAGGTACCAGTGCATTAATGAAAAATAATTTGCATTTGATAGTTTGGAGAGTATATGGCATATGTGCAGGTTAGTGACGATAAAGAAGAGGTTGTGAGGTAGTCATGGATGTCTTGATGAAGTTATGGTGTGTCATTTGACAATTTAGAGAGATAATAATGCATCTTATAGCCTAATAAGGATAATATCATCACACAAGTATGGATAACCCAACAAGTTTATGCATTTATTATAGGTACTCAAAAAGTCAACCTTAGTCAAAGGTTTTTATGGATATCTTGTCCATAGTGATAAGAAGGTACCCATAACATTTGGTATCTTAAAGTTTTTCCTATATCAAGTTATAAAAATACAAATTTGATCTCATAAACTATGACATGCCAGAGACTGTAGAGTTTAACCTTGGGAAATAGTTGTTGAAATTCAAAAATATGAATGTTGGATTTCAAATGATTATGTATACATAAGAGACCAATGAGAAAATAAATCATTGTATAAGGTAGGATATTGGTCATATAAATTTGGTGTAATATAAAAATATGTATTACACTCCATTTATATCATATTATAGGTGGTGGCATGTATTAACTATCTGTACAAGTGCATTTATTGTATGTCAAAGTCAAAAGTTCTGACTGTGGTAAAAACTAGGAAAATATTTAAGAAAAGAAATGCATGTATAGACAAAAATATTGATAATTTTGGCATGGTATAAAAAAAATATGATTTAAAATCCTTATTAAATAACCTTCAATTTTAATGTTTTCATGAAATTTTGTACATGTTAACTTATTTCTTGTAAAAGTTGACTATGTTTTTTAGTGAACTAGCATATTTGAGTGAGCTTCTTGAAATAGTGTTCTTAAATATTTATGCTATTATTTATGGTATATAAATAATATTTAGTTTTTTTTAAGACATATAACTCATAAATATTTTTATTATGTTCTTTGGAGTTCATTGAAAATGGTGAAAATAGTGTTCACAAGATGTCATGTCTGAGTGAGTTAAGACATTGAAAGAGTGAGGTTCAAAATTTAATTTATATTTTATACATTTTTCATTAGACATATAACTTTGTGATTATATTTTACCGAAGTATTTCTAATGATATTCAAAATTAATTATAATATAATAGAATTAATTATAATATCATGGAAGTAATAATGATAGTTTTGAGTAAGTGAGAGTCATTGGTTTGAGGATATATACACTTATCTAATGCATATAATTAATTGTATGTTGTTTTTTAATACATATAATACTTATTAATTAATTATTTAATATGGATATTATCTTTAAATATTTGTAATGTGGAAGCCAAAATGGCTTATCTAGTTGTGTATGCATTGTGAAAGAGAGAGTTAGCAAATTGATCTATAAGACCAATGGTTGACATCAGAACATATGATATGATATATATATATATATATATATATATATATATATATATATATATATATATATATAAAAGGTTTAAATATAGTTAATATATAAACTATAAATGTAGTATAAGTCATGGAAGTACCATTATAAGTGCTAAATACAATGTTCATGATTATATTTTTGAAGCTACACGTAGTTCTATGTAGTCATTTTGTAGAGATGAATTTGGAGTGTTTTGCCAAGATTTAAGAAATAAATTTCTTATTAATATGTTAAATATGTATATTATTTTTATTATAATTCATTTATATTCATGATAATTCCTTTTTCAAGTGTGAAAACTCAAAATATTTTGACTGTGCTTTTGGAGCCTGTAGATAGTTTTAAGTGGCCATGTTGAAAGAATGTATTTGAGATGTGTTTCCCTATTCAGTGATGTCCAATGGATATTGTGGTGACCATAATATGATGGAAGATATATTAATTTATTTTTTTTGGTATGTTGTTTGTGAAAATTGACTGTATTGTTTAGATATGAGAGACAAAAAAATTGGGTGTATGAAGGGCTAATGGAGAATAGACCTAATGGCATGGTTCAAGGAGTTAAACAAGATAAATAGTGTTTGGGACATTTATTAATGATATAAGGGATATATTTGAATAATATTTGAATTTTTAAAATCATTTTTAGAGACTTAAGAATGTCTAAGAGGTTAGAGTGGTAATGTGTGCTTAAGACAAACCTAAATGCATCAGGTCTCCCTTAGGCCTAATGGTGGTTTTGGTCTTAAATGAGCTTGGAAGAATTATATGGTGAGTTTTTATTGTTTTAAACATGTTTTTGGACAAATTTAAATTGTAAACCAAGTTTGGTAAGGTTCTTGGCTGACCAATATGTGTGAGACCTAGTGTTTGGTATAAATATAAGGTAAAATATGCATGTTAGGGCTAGTTAAGGATATATTAATATAAGTGAATAAAAGAGATAAATATAAGAAAAGAGGTAGGTAATGTAGAAATTAAAAAATATCCAAAGGATAATTAATTAATATCCATTATATATTTTTTTACTATATGATAAGGTCAAATGACCTAATGAGCCTAGAAAAGGCATGTTGAGCAAGAGAGCCTCGAAGGATATTTGACAGAGGTAGAAGTTTTAAGTGAGATGAATGAGGTGTGAGATAATTAGTATATTAATAAGAGGTGTTTTATATGTTTATGATAGATATTTTAATTAATATAGATAAGATAAAAATATAAAGAAGAGGTCACCATCTATTGGTTGAGCAACAAGGTGTCTTGAGGTGATCAAACTTATCTTGGATGAGTTGGTGCATAGTCAAGAAGGAGTTGGAGATGCCTTATAGGTTGGATATTTCATAAGCATCCTTGAAGTGTTTGGGTTATTTCTAATTCAGTTATGGGTTTGGATCCTCCTTGCAAGTTGGTGCTTTCTAAAGGCTAGATGAGTGGGTACTTGACTAGGTAGGGGTTATAGCTTCTTATGGGGTTGGTGCCTCGATAAATGTTTGAACCATTGCTTATAGGAATATATTAAAAGTTTTTTTTTAGTGGGTTTTATTTCCCATGAATTTTTCCCACATATTTATTATGTTCATGTGTTATATTCTTGTTTCATGCTCATATGGATAGTTAATTATTAATTTTTATATCTCTAGAGTAGTTTAATTGTTTTATGAATGATAAGAGGAATTTAAATTAAAAGATTGTAAAATTATTTACCCTCACCCCATATCATTAGTTTTTGTTTCAAAATTTTGTATCAGATAAATCCCTTTGATGAAGGTTTGATAACTTGAAGGTGATCCTATAAGGATAAAATGGCTAGGCTTATGAAGGTGAGTTACAAGATCAATGTGTTTATTGGCTTGTAAAAGAATAAATATTGGTGGATGGTTATTGAGAATCCATAGGAGTTACATCATCATATTCAATATAGAAAGATAAAATTTGAAGAACTAGGTCTTTAAGAGGTTTGCAAGTCTACAAGAGTGCTTGAGGAACAAGCCAAGGTGCATGAGCAGGTATAAATGTGATGAAATGCTTGTATATGAGCATGAAGTATTAAATGGATAATATTAATGCATGTTAATTAAGTTTTATGATATTTTATTATGGTATCAAGGTTAACCTATGGTGTTTGGTTCTTCTATTTATATCTACACCTAGACCTCTCTTACACCATACCTAACATGATAGGGCCTAATGATTAATATTCAAGGTAAGGAGGCATGGTGATGATGACATGGATGTGCATAATATTTAAGGTGTAAAAATAATTTTAAAATAATGAGAGAGAGGTTTTTATTTTGTCACATGACTCTCAAAATGAGATACATAGGTAAGTCCTTCATTGGTGGTCTTCTCATAGACCTATTCTTAAGACCCCAGGTGGCAGTATGAGGTGTATTAATATGTTTGGAGGCTTTTCAGATTTCATAAGCATGGTATGATGATGGATTAAATGTTAAATATGTATTTATAGTAGCACAATAATATTCCCAATTGTATTCAAGGTCTAAGCATGACTGGTAGTTCTAGACCTAGCATGCATAAAGACCTAGTGTGGCCTAATGAGGGGTCAAGATGAGTTTCCAAGGTGATAGAGCACATGTAAGCATGTATATAGGTGTAATATGTTTATTTAAGAATTTTGATGATTTTTTAGGTCCTGATTTGAGTGAAAAAGAAATAAAACATGTTTTGAGGTCTCTTGTATATGTAGGATGAAGAGATAAGAGCTTGAGAAGGAACTTTAAATGCTCATTGGAACATGTGATCATTGCATGGGAAAATGAGATATTTTTTAGAGATGTAATTTTTTCCTAAGAATGTTTTTTAATCATTATTAAGTGGTTTCAAGGATATATATATATATATGAACAAATGCTAATATTGAGAATTGGTTTAAAACCCTCTCAACACCTTCAAAAGTGACCTAATTGGAAAGATATTATTTTAAAGTGCCCAAAATGTTTTTGGTAAGGCTAGTATTATGTTTTAAAAATTTAGAGGACTCATATATGTATCTCTAGGTGGTAGTGGTTTGTTAGGGTAGTGAGTAGAAGTTACATAAAAACCTTTATTTTTGAAGAATTTGACATAATAGGAAGGGTTGACTAAGTCAATGCATACAAGTGGATGGATGTTGAAGTTAAATACATTTTTCAATTTTCAATTGGGTTATTTTGGTGATTTATATCATATTTTTCAAATATTTTAGTCACTTAAGTTAACCTATCAATAGACTGTTAGCTAAAAATAGTAGATAGGGACTTTTTGTTGAGTTGTGTAGAGTTCATGATCACTCAAGGTGAGTGGTATAAGTGTTTAGAGATATTATTAAGGTCATATATATTATTTATATCCATTATAAATGACCATATTTATCTTATATATTAATATCAAGATCAAATTTTTAAAAATATATGTATGAGGGTTTCAATTTATTTTGTGACTACAAAACCTAGGTGTGCTTTCATGAAGCAAATGAATCTATAATGACCAATGGATTTTAGTATGTGTTAGATTGATTGAGTGTAGAGTTTTATTTAGTATAAATAATGTTTGAAATTTATGGTTAAGCTCAAGGCCTATAGATGATAAAAACTTTTTGACTATGCTTTGATCGTACTTGAACATTGTTTGTTGCTTCAAGAGATTGGATTAAATTAAAAAATGTTGATCAGTTATTCAGAATAAAGTTGAGTTTGTGGTTGATATATATATCCCTATGGATGATTTTAATTCATTAATATTTATGGTGAGTAACCATATAGGTTTTATAATTTTAAGTCTTCATGACTTGGTTTTGGTGTTTGAGTGAGCAAGCTACAAAATGATTTGAGGCATAATGGCTTGTGATGCTTGAAGGGAATTTGTTTGATCTTATGATGAGTATATGAAGTTTTTCATACCTATATAATGTGGTATTATCATCCCAATAAGTCATTTTTGAGTTATAAGAAGTGGATTTATTTTAATTAGGTATCCATGGGACCTATTGTTGATATGAGGCCTAATGAAGCATTTAAGTTATGATATTCTTGTGAAATATGTTATAATCAATTTTTTTTTATTTCAAATTACTTGGTCTAGATAAATCATGGAGTTAGGCGAGATAACTTATGCCTCTGGAGAATCTTGAATATGAGCATGTATAATATAAGGGTAAGTAAGAGATTTTGAAAGATTAGTTTGTATATGAAGGACTTTGAGAAGGTCAAATTAGTTTGGATGTTGGTTCAAGAGGTTGATCAATTAAATACAAGGAAAAGTAGCTATAGGTGAGAATGGTTATATGGGGAGCCTATTTTATATTTTTTAAGTATTTAGGGAATGTTTTATCTAAGAACAATTCTAAGGATAAATTGGCATACTTGTAGAATATCCTTTTTCATTAATGTCAAAGGGGGAGAAAGATCATAATGATGGAGTTAAAATGGGTAATAAGACATTCTGAGTGTATTTTTCATCAGTGACAAAGGGGGATATTTTTTATCATGGTAATTGATGAATTAAGTTATAATTGATGTCAAGAATAACATGAGGTACTAGTGAATTAATGACAAAAAAGTTGTCTATGATATATTGAAGAGCATATGGCATATGTGTAGGTTAGTAAGGATAAAGAAGAGGTTATGAGGCAAATATATGTCATGGTGAATTTTGGTGTGTCATTTGACCATTTGGAGAGATAATAATGAATAATATAGCCTAATAAGGACCATAACATCACATACCATCACACAAGTATGGATAACCTATAAAGTTTATGCATTCATTATAGGTACTCAAAAATTATACCTTGGTTAAAGGTTTTCATGGATATGTTGTCCATAGTGCCAAGAAAGTACCCTACAAATTTGGTATCTTGAAGTGTTTCCTATCTCAATTTATAAACCTCCAAATTTTCTCTAGTATATTTTTATGTGTTAGATACCATTGAGTTTAATCCTTGGGAAATATCTATTGAAATTTAAAAATACGAACGTTGTATTTCAAATGATTATGCATGCATAGGAGACCAGTGATCAAAGAAATGATTGTATCAGGAAGGATATTGGTCATATAAAGTTTGTGTAAAATAAAAATTTGTATTATACTCCATAAATATCATCCTCTATGTTTTTTTTTCATAACTCTTAATATAATTTCATTAAATCTAGGTCAAAGTCAAATGTTTTGACTATGGTAAAAACTAGAAAAAAATAGTAAGCAAATAAATGCATGTAGAAAAAAAATATTGAGTATTTTGGAATGGTATAAAAATAAAATATTAAGTATAATATTTATTTAACAACCTATAAGTGGAATTTACTCATGAATTTATGTACAAGTGAACTTATTTCTTGTCAAATTTTACTATGTTTTTCAATGAACTAGTAGATTTGAGTGAGCTTCATGCAATAGTGTTATTAAAGATTTTTATTTGATTTATGGTATATAAATCATATTTTTTAGATTATAAATAAATATATATATAATTTACATGTTTATTATATTTTTTTAATTCATTTAAAATTGTGAAAATAGTGTTCACAAGATGTCTTGTTTGAGTGAGTTAAGATAGTGAAAGAGTGAGGCTCAAAATTTGATCTATATGTTCTACATTTGTCATTATAATTATATAAATTTGTGATTGGAGTTTATATAAGGATTTATAATTATAATATCATGGAATTAATTCTATATCTTCTCTAAGTTATGATCAGCATGACTGGTTCCCAAAGCAAGAAAGACAGTTCTAAGTAAATAAGTGAGAGTGATTGGTTTGTGGATATATGCCATTATATTATGAATATAATAAATTTTATGTTGTTTTTTAAGACATAAATTAACTATAATTTCTTTATTTAATATGGAGAGTCTCTTTAAAGAGTTGTAATGTGGAAGCCAAAATGGCTTATCTCGTTGTGTATGCACTATAAAAGAGGGAGTTAGCAAATTGATCTATAAGACCAATGGTTGACATAATAACATATTATATACCACTTTTACGTTGAAATATAGGTCATATATAAAATATAAATTTTAATTATAAGTCATGGAAGTACCATTAAAAGTTTTAAAGACAATGTTCTTCATGACTATATTTTTGAGACTACAAGTAGTTCTGTGTAGTCATCTTGCAAAGATGAATTTGGAGTGTTTTGCCAAGATTTAAAGAAAAAATTTATTATTTATATGTTAAATAAGTCTCTTATGTTAATTATAATTAATTTAAAATAAGTAAAATTCCCTATTTAAGTGTGAAAAATCAAAAGCTTTTGACCATGTTTTTAGAGCCTCTAGACAGTTCTAAGTGGTCATGTTGCAAGAATGTATTTGATGTGTTTTTCCATGTTTGGTGATGTAAAATGGAGATTGTGGTGACCATAAATTAAGTTAGGATATGTTAATGTATTTTTTGAGTAGTTTTTTTTTTAAATTGACTATATGCCTTAGATATGAGAGATAAACTTTATGGGTGTATGAAGGGCTAATGGAGAATAAACATAATGGCATGGTTCAAGTATTAAATGAAGATAAATGGTTATTGGGACATATATTAATGATATAATGGTTATTTTTATGTCATATTTTAATTTTTTAATGTATTATTAGATACTTAAAATGGTCTATTAGGTCAGAGTGGTAACATGTGCTTAAGACAGACCTAATTGCATTAGGTCTCCTTTAGGCGTAATAGTGGTTTTGGTCCTAAATGAGCTTGTAAAACATATATGGTGAGTTTTTACTATGTTATACATGTTTAATGACCCATTAAATGGGTTAATTTTTTTTTTAAGGTTCTTGGATGACCAATATGTATGAGACCTAGTGTTTGGTATAAATACAAGGTAAAATAAGCTTATTTGGGCTAGTTAATGATATATGAATATAGGAAAATAAAAGATATAAATGGAGGATTATATTTATGTAATTTATAAATTGAAAATTATTAAAATGATAATTAATGAACATCTATCATGGATAATACAAGTAGATGATAAGGTCAATTGACCTAATGAGCCTAGAAGAGGCATGCTGAGGAAGAGATCCTATAAGGCTATTTGAGAGGGGTAACCGACTGAAGTGAGATGAATGAGGCATGAGACCATAATTATATTCATCATAGGTGTGTTCCAGGTGTATTAAATATATTTTATTTAATATATATAAAATATAAAGATCTAAATAATAGGTCACCATCTATTGGTTGAACAACAAGGTGTCTTGAGGTGATAAAGCTTGTCTTGGTTGGGTTGGTGCTTGGTCAAGAAGGATTTAGAAATGTATTTTAGGTTAGATATTTCATAAGTATCCTTGAATTGGTTGGGTTGGTCATAATTAACTTATGTTTTTGGATCATCCTTGAATGTCTATGCTTGTTAAAGACTAGTTGAGTGGGTGCTTAACTAAGTAGGGTTTGGAGCTCCTTATGGGATTGGTGCCTCACTAAATATTTGATCCATTGATTATAAGACTATATTACAAGTGGTTTTTATTTTTTTTAATCCCTCATGAGGGTTTCCCACATAGATATTGTGTTTATGTTTTATATTCTTGATTCATGCTCATATGGATGGTTGATTATGTATTACTATATCTTTAGTGTAGTTTAATTATTTGATGAATGATAAGAGGAATTAAAAGCAAAATTTTGTAAATTGATACACCCTCCCCCCCTCTCATTGGTTTTGATTCAAAGATATATGAATTGGTGAATAGTATTAAGAGGGACAAAGAACTATACTATGTCTATAAATGTAACAAGTCATGGTTTAGGTCATTGTAAGGTCAAGTAAACATGTCACCACTCTACCAATGATGTGTTCCTGCCCAAAATAGTCCTAATCCCATTTTTGACATTCATTTTCACCTAAAAAACATTTCAAAAATAAAATTCCCCATCCTATATAGTTGAATCTATATAATATAATCATTAAAAGTGATCTCAAACCACACAAAATGCACATGATAAATTGAATGCATCACATATCAATGGTAATAAACTAATACCAACCATCTAGACATATGTTTAATTATATTTCATGTTTAATAGTAATATCTCTTGTGGTATGGAATGAATACACATCAATATGGACAATGAAAATAGAGTAAGTAAAATGACATCACAATAAATATAATAATCATGTTATCTAATAAGATAATTATTACTACATAGGCAAAACATAAACATCTTATAATATATATCATATGTCTTAGACATAAGGACCAATAACATATCATGTCCTACTAATAAATAATTCATGTCCCAACAAGATGTGTAAAACACCAAATATCTAAAGGTGAGCACTATGAAAATGGGGGTCTCACACTATTTATATGCTTAAATTTTATAACTATCTAACACATGTTTCATATGGAATACTATGATTCAAATACAATACAAATGTTTGCATAATCTTATTTAACTATATATTTCACATGTTGTATAACTTATCTTTTGATATTAGTGACTTTTAGGTTACATTCATCATCTCAAAATAAGGGAATCACATTGGAATTTCCTTGAGTATTTATGCCTCAGAGATATAGATTTATGATAGAATATATTTTTCATATTTTTAGTACAATAAAAAAAATTAGATTATGGGGTCATATGACATGCATGTGCACTCATTCGAATAATCACGTGAGTAAAAATTAACATATAATTAATGTATATGTATGGGAAACATTGAAAAATAATTACAAGTTATAGGTTTCAAATAGTTAAAAGTTCAATTATCATTTATTTTATCAAATTTAGAGAACTAATAGAAATGATAGACCCTAATTGAATAACCTTATGATCAAAATCAAAATGTTATAGATATGCAATAAATGAAACAAACTAATTTTAAACTTGATAAATTTATAAATTACTAAATATGGAAAGTTCAAGAGATGAAAAAAACTTAGATAAAAAAACTAAGAAAAAAGTTGATTATAGATTTGACACTTTAGTTTGACTATGTTTATTGTATATGGACTGAGAACATGAGATTTCAAGGTTTTGGGATAGGAACACAATGAATATATAAGATAGGGATGATAAGTTATCCCTAAGGTGTGCTCATGTCTAGTATAATATCATGAACTTGATAAAAATGGGTTTTTTGTGCCTTCACATATTTATTTTTTGGATTGTTCAAGAGCTTCCAATTCATTTTGGTGACCACTAGATAATTTATCTCCCACTTGATAACCCTATCTTAATAGACAATATTACAATTTGAAATCATGGAGTAAAATGGGTTCAATGATTAAAGTTTTACTTGAATTCAACACATTTTATGTTGAACATTACCTACATACCAATACTTAAGAGGGATCACACTCTATGTATTTATTATATGTTATGATGGTGTATGTGAAACTAGTGAAAAGTGTTAAATACTAGTGCAAAACTAGTGTGAGTAAGTGATTCAATATTTAGTTATGATATTTGAGGTATATTAAAACTTTATCTTAGGTTCAATAGGGTAATATGTCATCAAAATTTGGAGAAATGGAAAATTTTCTCTCCATATGTTATTACAATTATTGTGATTTTTTGTGTGGAAACCTTATGTGTGAAAAATGGTTTTAAATGTTATTATATACTAGTATTTTTGGAATTCCTTTGGATGAGGCTTTATAAATCTTATGGGTCGATCCTTACACAATTTTTAATTTTTTAAATAGTCTCTTGTTGGTGAAAGGTCAACTTCTATCGAGGTAGACAATAACAACATGAATTATTAATTTTTGAAAATAGTCTCTAGTTGGTGAAAGCTCAATGATTCAATCATGTCATAATAGAAATATATTCCAAGATAAGGGTATGAATCAATCTAAAAATAATCCTAGTATATTGATAAAGATGGATGGAGGAATTCTAAATTAATTTGGGGTCTTTGAAGGAGTGATTCATCATGTGGAAAGTGAAGTAAAGCGGTCAAAAAAACCCTATAATAGGACATGATACAAGTGTTTTAAAAGGGTGATCACAAGTGTATAATTTTAAATTAAATATTAATTTATGTGTCTATATTTTATCTCCTTTTATTCTAGTAATAAAACAAAGTGAAAGTAATAGATCAAAAAGAAAAATGTGTGTACTTGAACTTACTTGTGAAGTGTAGTCTTGAATGTAAGACATAATGTTGAATTATGATTCATGAAAAATATTGGAATTTTGGCCTCTTAAGCCAAATTCTAACCTATAAAACAAAAAAAAATCCATGAAATGCACCCAAGCTTTCACATGGTGGTATTCATACATGGTGATATCTTATTTGGTCTCATTTTAAACCTTGTTAGCATTGATTAATGTTTCATGTATGTGTTAAGAAATTTCTTGGGAGATCCATGTTTCATATCCTATTTGAGGTCCCTTGGATGACACACTAGATCCTCATGATGGTCCTTCAGTGAGAGAAAAAGTGTAAAGTGCTTTTGAGGTTTAGAATATGGTTTAGACATTGTTTGATAAGATTAAGGTTTTTTGACAAGGTTAAGGTAACTTATACATTTTAATGTTATTCATATTTATGGTTATAAGCCAATTTTAATCCATTATTTTTGACACAAACCTTGATAAGTAGTTTTAAATGTGTCCAAGCTATTCTTGGGTCCTAATGTGAAGCCTAGTGATGTGTCCCAAATCTATTCTCCATGGTCTATTTATTCAATCTTGTTTCAAAACTTTAGTAACCCTATCAAAGCACAAAATGAATTTAAAACATACCACATGAGTCTATATGACTTATAAAACATTTTATAAATGGAATGTGTTAGTGTCTCATTGATTTAAAAGGTCTCAAAATAGTCCCTAAACCATCACTTGGTGGTTTAACATCATTAAGAACCACTTTAGGGGGAAAACTCACTTCATACTAGCCAAATGGACCCTACACATGG
This sequence comes from Torreya grandis, assembly GCA_037957365.1. Taxonomy (NCBI): domain Eukaryota; kingdom Viridiplantae; phylum Streptophyta; class Pinopsida; order Cupressales; family Taxaceae; genus Torreya; species Torreya grandis. Next base: position 659,354 of record JARHVA010006420.1, read on the forward strand.
GAAAACATGAACCCTAACCTTCCCCATATACACAACTCATTTTAAATGTATTTTTACTTATATGTCTCCCCCTTCTACCTACCAATGGCATTTCAAATCTTTAACCATGAGAAAATGGAGGAAAATTATAGGTTTTGTAGATGTTTTTTAACTTGTACAGATCCATACATTATGGATATGAATAGATGAAGTTGGTAAGTTATGGATGGGGACAATTAAAAGCATCAGGTGAATATATACATGAGTTTTTAGAAAAATTAGGCCTAAAACTGACCTCTCCCTTCCATTGAGCTCCTTCGCATTCTAGATAAGCTTTCAAGTTTTATGTCATTCCATAAAGGAGAGAGAAGATCAATATATAATAATTTAGGAAAAGGAAGGGGGTATCTTGACCTTATCATTCATTTAATTTATATTCAAATCCCTACCCTATACTTTATGAATATATTCTAATAATCTGTTCACTCAAATGGTCTTCTTAATTGGTGTAAGGGGTTAGAAGTGTAATTGTTTTGGTGCATTCTTGAAGTGTTTATAAAAATACATTATTTATGTGTGTTATTAAGGCCTAATATCACATACACACAACCCTCCACCCCTATTTTACATTTGTGAGGGTGTCGGAGCAAGTAAATCCTCATGTTTTCCCCATTTTTAGACTGTAGATTGATTTTCTTAGAATGTAGGGTATTTGGTTGATATGATGTAAGTGTTGATGATGTTTTAATTTATTTTATAGGTCCCATAAATCTTTTAAATCCTCCCATACCTCTCAAAATCACTTTAATAATTAGATTATGAAGTGGATATTTCAAATCTTACCCTAATGAGACTGTCATGTGGATAATGTTTTATTTTTTACAAGTGTGATTAGATGGATTTAAAGAAACATGAACATTATTTTTTAAAGACATAAATTTTCTTAATGTTAATTCACCATATATATGGTTACCCTCACTATATATTATTCATTACCCTTTGATATATATAGGACTAAGGTAGACTAGTCAAATCGAGGACTACAAAGATGAGACTTAGAAGGTGTGAAAGAACATTCAGGAACTTAAGAAGTCATAAGATTCTATGGAACAAAATTTAATATAGGAATATATGTTTTAAATTAGATCAACCCTTCACCTCAACCCATTATGAAAAGATAAACACCTCATAGTCATGCCAGACCTATTGTCTAGGCTAAGAAGTTGAGTTGCCAATCTTGGGTTGAATTCTTAGAGGCATTGAGAAGACCTTAGGAGTCATGTGGTCCTATGAAGAACATGTAATATGGATAAAATTAGTATTATAAAAGTATTATCACTTAAATCTTAGTCTTAAAATCATAAGCATAATTAAGGCTCCTATTGAGCTTACACAAGACCATAGCTTCCATGTTAAAGGAGTATTAAAGGTTCAATGAGGTCAAGAAGTATTAAGGATTCAAAAGGAATAGGAATAGAATAAAAATATGATATGATCACCAAAATAAAATAATGAAATATCATAATCACCTTCTCAATTACCACACATAGTCAAGTGGACTCTCACAATCAATGCAATCCTTACAAGGCAGATTGAGTAAGTAGTATGGTCATGGTATGTTTGAAATGCAAAAGATATTATAGATCATTAAAGAGTCATAATATTCATATGATAATTCTTAGGGAACTATGAAAATATTATTAATTTTTTAATATTTCAAAGTTTTAAAAATATCACTAAGAAAACACTAATGGCACCCATGGAGCATCAAGTCCACCTCTCAAATGGACACACACACAAAGCTAGAGAGACCTTATTCATCACAATCAGAGTTATGGAAGGGAGATCTAAGTTCCTTTAAGTTTTCATAAAAATTACCTAAGATAAAAATATGGAGTTAATATTTGTTCCTTATAAAACATTAGTATACATTTAATGATTTGATCCTCTGATATTGACAAAAGAACTCATGGCCTGATTAGGCCTACTAGGTTACAATAGACAGCCAATGTCTTGGGTTATAGAGTATAAATTTGAATAACATGCATAGAAATAATATTTAAAGACAAGAAAATTAAATAAAATTATTCCTTAAGGTTCCTAAACTATATTCATTTTTTAGGACATTTGAGATTATTAAAAGAGAGATTAATGGCCTTTTAGGTCTATTGGATATAAAATTGAAATAATTTAGCCTATAAGAATGAGTTGGATAGATATACATGTTTTAGGTTGTTAGACATTGAAAAAATATATAAGATGAGTAAAATAATTCATATTATATTTTTTTATAAGGAGAAAACCTCATATACTAACAACATACTTACCTTTTCACACAGTCCAGGAAGCCCTAACTAGTACCTATAAGTAGAGTTACTCATGGGAAGTGAAAGTACATAACCTTACAGAGAAGTGAAGCCTAGAGATGAAAATAGCTCTCTTAATATTTTATTATAATGTTCTTATTATTTTCCATTAATGATAGGTATCCCCTTGAGATAGAAAGAGCCAAGTGGCTTACATATGCCTAATAGGCCTGAACAAGCCTATACATGAACTAAGGACCTTTTACTTGTTTTAAGGTTGGTTAAGGGTTAATGTCACATGATTAAAAATTTATGAGGATGTATTAAGGGATTTAGGTGATAAATGTCTTTAGGTCAATATGTAAGACACCAAACCCATCCATAGGCTACTCAGATCAAAATAACTATAAATCTTAGACCCATTCAAGGGAGTTTGCATACAACAAAATTGGAAAAAGGGATCAATTAAGAGGGTCTGTTCATACATTAAAGCATGTTAAATTAGTTTTAAATCCATAAAATATGTGGTGGAGAGATAAATAGATACTCAGACCCCTAAACTGATGTCAAATACTCAGGCTAGTAGTGAGACACTAAAGCAGATCATAAGAGAAGGGGGAAAAGATGTTAGAATAGTTGGAGACATATGAGAAGTTTGGAAAAAAATAGAGAAGAGATAAATAATGATATTTAGTCCATTAACTCACCTACAAGTGTCTCAGAGTCTTGAGACTCAATTTATCCCTATTAAGGCCTAAAACAAATCTTTAGGCCTCAAATCTACATTGGGGCATACTCAAACCTCAAAAACTAACTAAAGCTCTTGAAAGGATGAATAAAGATTAATTTGGTACTAAAGGGGATATTTGAATCAAAAGAACGAAAATAAAGAGTCAAACTTAGCCTTAGCACCATCTCAAACTCCATAGTCTCAGGTAATCATATTGATCTTCACATTTAAGTTTGCATATCTTCCATCCTAGAGTGACTCAAGGAAAATGTTATTAGTGTAATTTGGGAAACCCTATGGTCTCAAAATTCATGGAGTGAGTGGGATTTAGGGGCTCAAATCTATGAATTAATGTTATGAAGGTAACCAAATTAAACTACCTAGTACATAAATTAAGGCACACCTTCCAAAATTCATATGTACACACACACTTTTCATGGTAGCATAAGCTATTTAGGAGAGATGAAAGGGTTAGTGAAATTGAAATACATGACAAGAACTTTTAGTTTGGAGATTTATACTGTATGAACCATCATTAAGATGGTGGACCTAAAAAACCTTGATTAAACTTTATTAATGACCTAATTGAAAAGATAATGAATAACTGGCATCTAGTTATAGTGGAATTACACTAAAAACACCTAAACCATAGAGCAAACTCAGAGGAGACCCTATTCATGGTACTAATTTATACAAACTATTATATGGACCCATTAGAAATGGTATTTTATCAAGGTTTTATGATGTTTTCAAGGTGTATAATTTTTTATAAGGTTGATAATAATTGGAGGGGGTGGTTTTGTAAATTTTATACACTTTTAGATCATTAATTATTCACACTCCTTGGAAATAATTCTACAAGTCTCCTCCAAATAGGTATTCTAGGAAGGCTAATGGAAAGTGAGCTAGTCACCTAGTTTGGTAAGGTTGTAGGTGTATAATACTTAAAATACCTATGTCATGGTATGGGACATTGATTTAGACCTGAATCTCACCCATTCATATATTCTTAATATCTCATATAGGTTTTCATGGCCACCAAACACAAACAGTCAAGTAACTAGATCTAATAGGCCTAATATACCTGTTGGTCAACAAGTAGAGTTGTAAAATGGTATATAAGGGCTGATAAGAGATAATTATAGGACCATTATCACCTTTAGTCATCCATTTAAGCTATGCAGGTACACTTTTCATAGTCATCACGAATAAGAGGTAGTCTCAAGACTAATCAACATGCATAAGGTATAGTGGGATGCTCAACACCTCTTGGAGTCCTAATTACACCTATAACTAACAAGAGAATATTAATTAACCATAGTTAGGAATGGAAATTCTCTAAAGGAGGTCAACCTAAGCTTGACCCAACCTCCATCACTCTACCTCAATTCCTAAGGACTCATCCAAGACCATCAATTTAAAGGCCAACACATGGAGAGAGTTTGAAGGACTTTTACGACTATTGTAACTAATGATGGAGTTAAATATGATTATTTATGATTTATTATATACACTTACATGCCATTTTACCTCTCTTTATCTCCTCATGCTTCTATTTATTCAGGCCATAAGGCCCTTATTTATATCCCTCACCTAGGTATGAGGAAACTCTACCTAGATTTGTAATTTTTTAACCTCTTAGATTATTAATAAACTATTATAGCTTCTCTATGATTAGTTTTTAGTGTGTATATGATTTTTTGATATTCACAAGTAGTGTATTTTCCCATTTTTAGGTCCATACTTCAATTAGATGCTAATAGGTGTTCTATATAGGTCATATAGTGTGTTAGAGTATTAATGGTTGAGTTTAAGAGTGTAAATTTGACTAGAAGTGCCTTGAACTAGGAATTACTCTCATTTTTATCATTCTCTATTAATCCAAATAAACCTCTATATGAAACATTATTTCCTAGAAACCATTGGAGATAGTGATTTAATTCCATGTCATTATCCATTAACATTATTAGAGTTCAATAGAGTGGATAATCTATATTGGTGAATCAACATCCTTAGATTAGGTTTATTTTATTAAATATCTATCGATTTTCACCCAAAATTCAATATGTCTTAATGATTTTAAGCATAAATAAATGCACTAGGGGAACTATCCCCATTAACTAGATGTTTGGTCTTACTATAGGCCACCCACAACCTTTAGGCCAATCACATGTTAGTCTAACCTTTAAAATAGGCCTAAAAAACCTTATTCTATGGTTTAGGTTGGAGAATTAATAGTTATTACATGCTCTATGGGACCATATTTAGGCATTAGAGCATCCACTAGTAGCATCTTGGTAATCTCAAGTATGTTCAAGTACTTACATGCAAAGTTTACAATCAAAAGTTCATGACAAGAGTCAGCATAAGGTCATCATATCAAGGGTAATAGTAGTTATTATTTATATTTTACATTATCATTCATGTGTCTTATGATGAGTTATATCTATATATGGGTTATAATTATATCATACACCTCCTTATCAATAGCTCTATGACCTATATCATCTCCAATTATGACCTCTATCATCCCTATACTAACCCCTATCATCCCTAAAATAAGTCTCTTTACTTATAAGATTATCAACCTCATTATAAACCTCATCCATCTTCTTATTATCCTATTTATCATCTTAATTAGTCATGGAAACATCATGATGATCCTAGTTAGCCTAGCCATGTTCCAAACCAATCCATATCAAGCCTTAAACACACCATATTGGGTTATGAAAAACACATGGTGGTGATTAACACACAAAATATATATGGACAAGAAATCCCTAGGCATGTGATTGAGAGCATGAGATCCTCATTGCATCTAGATAAGAAAGAGTGGGAATTTATCATGAGGGAGGTTCTTTCAAGGCTCAATAGTGATCTGCTAGATATATGTGGTCTAGTTCCAAGGATAGAGGAGAGGTTAGTAGTCCATGAGAGACAACATGTCCATTCCTACTAGAATCATGTGTCCTCTTCCATATCATATCAATACTCTATTAATAAACCTATCATCCCTCAAAAGTATCAATTAAATGAATGGCATGGCCTTCTAAGCCCCTCAAAAATCCTTCCAACCTTTCCTACTTGGAGGTTTGTTCAAGATAGATTTCAAAAGAAGGAATAAATATGGATTAAGGGGACTGATAATCATGATAAGACCTTAGATTAGGTGACACTTGATTTTAAATCGATCTTGATAAAGATATTCAAGTTGAAAATAAGCATTTGTTTTAATTAGTGTAAATAGTAGAAGCAATGTAATCCCAGCTGGAAATACCCTCATTTATGCCTAAGGCTATAACACATGCAAAATAGGAAACTCCTACATATAAGTTCCCAAATTGGAAACAAGTGCTATAGTTAAGGCAAAGATAAGATCATTCAAACATAAGAGAAACTGTTAAAGTAGACATCAAATCTAAAACCACTCATCACCCACCCCTCCCTCCTCAAGAACATAAGGCATTTCCATCATGTAAATCTATTCAAGGAAATATGGAAAATAAATATGAGGTGATGGTTGTCAGAATTAAGAATTTAAATGAGGGGAATGAGACATACATGACTTCTATCTTAAATTCCTTCCAAGGATATCCCATTCCACTCCTTGAGAAGTATCTTATCCTAAAGGAGACAAGCAAAAAATGCCAATTTATGGTGGTAGCTAATCAAGGTAAATCAAGTGAAATATAAGAAGATATTTCCATTGGCACACCTATTGGTAAGGAGAAGCATAGGTCAACTCTCAATATTTTAGAAGAGGATGGGATAAAAGAGTATGATAAAACCAAAAAGGAATGCATAACTGTTGATCAAGAAGAAGATGACTTTTACGACCTCCTTAATGACATGATAGCTCCCCTTCAACATGATACTCCTAAATAAACTACAATAGTTGCATAAGAAAGGTGTAGACTAGCTGATGAGGATGATGAACAAGGTATCTTTGAGAGAATGAAAAATCATCAAGTTATTTTTGAAGATGTATAAAATTCAATTGATTAATTAGAGGTTGAATAAAATGACTTGTATCCCCATAAACATGATCAATAAGGTGACATTTCAAACTATGGTGTGCCTACTCTTGTATATACTACTATTCATCTTAGAGAGAGTCTAGCCACATTTGAGCTAGGTGAGAACTAATCAATGGACTTGTTTAAGATCATCAAATGAAGATACTCTTTCCTTGAAGATGACTCAATTCAGATTGAGAAAAATAGTCCCATCAACATAGAATAATTCATCCCTCCAAACATTCCATTTCAAAAAGTTATTCCACTTGAAGGTAACTTGTTTGATGTCCTCAAACAAAGTTATCAACCCCTCCTCACACTTTTGGATGTATTTTCACTCCTGAAAAATGAGACTAAGCCTAGTTAAACTCAAGCTTCGATCAAACAAGATTCATCTATCCTTGAGGACAACTCTCCAAGAATGCTACAAGATTTGCTTCAAACTACTCAGCCTAATCAAGAATAGCATATGATAGTCAAAAATTATATTTATCATATAAGTTAGATGAGTGTGGGATGACTATGGTTGGGTTTTGGAATCCTCATGATAGTCCTTGAGTGATCAAAAGACTTTCAAGTGCTTTTGAGTTCCCTTAGATGATTCAATAGATCCTCATTATGGTCATTGAGTGATCAAAAGAGTGTCAAGTGCTTTTGAGTTTTAGAATATGGTTTAAACATTGTTTGATAAGATAAAGTATCTTTTGACAAGGTTAAGGTAACTTGGATATTTTAAGTTTATTGATCCTTATGGTTATGGGACTATTTAAATACATACCTTTTGAGACATACCTTAATAGAAAATGTGAAATATGTCTAATCTATGATTGGTTCCTAATGTGAAGCCTACATATGTGTGTCAAATCCATTGTCCATGGTTTATTTGTTCAAGCTTGTTTCAAACCTTGAGTAGCCTTGTCAAAGCACCAAATGACACTCAAACATGACACATGAGTCTATATGTATTATAAAACATTTTAAAAAGGGAATATTTTAGTTTATCATTGTTTGGAAAGGTATTAGATGAGTCCCTAAGCCATCACTAGGTAGTTCCACATCATAAAGAGCCACTTTAGAGGTAAAACTCACTTCAAAACTAGCCAAATCAATCCCACATTTAGAAAACCATGAACCCTAAGATTACCCATGTAAACCACTAGTTTTTAAATGTTTTTTTTACTTATATTTATCCCCATACTACCTTTCAATGGTGTTTCAAATCCAGAACCATGAGAAAATCGAGTAAAATTACAAGTTTTATATGGGTTTCTGGCTTGTATGGATCCATATAGTACAAATATGGATTGAGGAAGTTAAGAAGTTGTAGAGGGGGATCATTTCAGGAATTAGGTGAATATATAAATTAATTTATATCAAATATAGGCCCAAAAATGAGCTCTCCCTTCCATTGAGCTCCTTGATAGTCTAGACAAGCTTTCAAGTTTTTGGTCATTTTATATAGGAGAGAGAAGATAAAGATCTAAGACTTTGGGAAAATTAAGGGGGTATATTGAAATTATAATTAATGTAATATGTATAATAATATATTCCATATACTTTATTAATAAATGCTAATAGTCTAGGCACTCAAATGGTCTTTTTCATCTGTGTAATGGGTCAAAAGTGCAATGCTTTTGGTGCATTCTTAAAGTGTGTCTAAAAATAAAATCTTGATGTGTGTTATATATGTCCTCATATACCATATCCATCACCCTCAACCCATGGTTCACACATGTGAGGCCGTGGGATCAAGAAAAACCTCATGTTTTTCCCATTTGTAGATTGTAAATTGAGTTTCTTAGGTTGTAGGGTATTTGGTGTATATGATGGAAATGTTGATGATGTTTTAATTTGTTTGATATGTCCCCTAAAGATTTTAAATCCTCCTTTACATCTAAAACTTATATAAACCATTATATGATCAAGTATATCTTTCAGATCTCACCCTAATGAGACTACCATATGCATAATGTTTCATTCATTGTAACTGTGAATATTGGGATTTAACGAGACTCCAACATTAATTTGAAATGCATACATGTGAATCATGTTAAGTAACCATATATAATATTAATATCATTATATATCAATAATTCCACCTATTTAGACCACTCTCATTATCAATCCTTGAGAAACTAACCTTCATTCATCTATATATAGGCCTAATAAAGACCAATCAAATGGAGGATTGCTAAGATAAGACTTACAATGTGTGAAAGAACATTGAGGACCCTAAGAATTCATAAGATTATATGGATAAACATGATATATGGGAAAATATTTTTTGACTTTGATCAACCCATCACTTCAACCCACTATGCAAAGTTAAACCACTCACAGTGATATCAAATCTATTGTGTAGGCTAAGAAGATGAGGTGCCACTATTGGGTTGAAGTATTAGAGGGATTAAGAAGACCTCAAGAGTCATGTGGGCCTATGAATATCATGAAAGATAGATAAAATTAGGATTAGACAAGTATAATCACTTCCAAATCAATTCTAAAATCATAAACAAAATTAAGGCTCCTGTTGAGCATACATAAGACTATAACTCCCATGTTGAAAAAGTACTAAAGGTTTATTGAGGTCAAGAAGTATCAAGGGTTCAAAATGAATGAGAAAAGACTAATAATATGATAGGATCACCAAATAAAAAAATAAAATATCATACTCACCTTCTCAATTCCCACACACAACTAGACATACTCTCATAGTTAATGCAGGCCTTACAAGGTAGATTGATCAAGTAGTATGGTCATGGTTGGTTTAAAATGTAGATGATATTAAATATCCTTAAAGAGTAATAAGATTAATATGATAATGGTTTGGTAAATTTGATAGTATGATGAAGTTTTGAAGAGTTTAAATGGTTAAAAGGAGCACTAATAAGACACCAACATACTAAAGACACTCATGGAACATCAAGTCCACCTCTCAAATGGTCACACACATAGCTAGTCAAACCTTATTTATCACATATGGTCAAAGCTATGAGAGGGAGAGGTAAGTGCCTTGAATTTTTCATAAAAAAGTAATTGAGAAAAAAATAGTGAGTTAATATTTTTTCCTTAAAAACCCTCAGTCTACATTTAATGATTTGATCCCCTAATATGGATAAAAGAACTCATGGCCTGATAAGGCCTACTAGTTCACAATAGACAAGAAAAGTCTTGGGTTATAGAGTATAAATGTGAATAAAATGCATGGAAATGAGATTTAAATATAAAACAAACTCCATCAACTTATTCCTTAAGGTTCCCAAATGATATTCATGTTTGAGTACATTTGAGGTTATCAAAAGATAGATTAATGGGCTTTTAGGTCTATTGGATATAAATTTGAATTGAGTATGCATGTACATATAAATTGGAGAGATATACATGATTTGGGGTTGTTATACATTTAAACCATTTGTAATAGGAGTAAAATAAGGCATATTAGAGGTTTTTATAAGGATTAAACCTTAGATTCTGAAAACATACTCACCTTCTCACACAGTCTAGGTAGACTTGACTACTACCTACAAGTAAAGTTACTAGTGGGAAGTGAAAGTATAAAACCCTATAGAGAAGTGGATCTTATAGATGAAAATAGGTATATTATTGTTTCCTTAGAATGCTCTCAGTATTTTCCATTGAGAAGAAGCATCCCCTTGAAGTAGAAAGATTCAAGTGGCCTAAATAAGCCTATTATTACTAATAGGATTGTACATGAACTAAGGACCTTTTTATTGTTTTATGGTTGGTTAAGGGTTAATTTCACATAATTGGTAATTGAGAAGGACATATTATTTTTTCTAGGTGATATAAGTCTTAGGGTCAAAAATGAAGGTTCCAAACTGAGCCTTAGGGCTACTTAGATTCAAAGACTTATAAACATTAGGACCATTCAAGGGAGTGTGTAGGTAACATAATTATAATTAGGGATCAATTTAGATGTTTTTTTCAACATTAAATTAATTTTATAAGAGTTATAACTCCATCAAATCTATGTTGGAGAGATAAAGAGCTGCTCATATCCCTATACTACTTTCAAATACTCAAGATGACAATGAGACACTAAACAAGATCATAAGAAAAGGAGATAAAGATGATAGTCAAAATATATAAAGACATATGATAAGCTTAGGAACAAGTGGATAAGAGTTAAATATCTATATTTATGTGATTAACTCACCTAAATATGTTTTAGAGTCATGAGACTCAATTTAGGCATGTTAAGTCCCAAAGCCAATATTTAGGCCTAAAACCCCAATACCACATTGGGGCATACTCAAACGTCCCAAATAAAATAAATATCTTGAAAGGATGCATAATTATGAATTATGTCCTAAGGGTTATATTTGAAGTAGAATAGTGAAAATAAATAGTCAAAGTTAGCCTTAGCACCATCTCAAACTCCATAGTCTCAGGTAGTCATCTTAAGCTATAAATTCAAGTGTTAATGTATTATAACATAGAGGGACTAAAGGAAAATGCTCTTATGTGAATTTATGCACCCATATGGTCTCAAAATTAATTAATCATTTAGTTTTATTTAGGGGATTAACTCTATAAATTAATGTTAAGAAGGTAACCTGATCAAACTACCTAGTAGAGAGCTCAATGCATGCCTTACAACACTCATATCTCCACACACTTTACAAAGGACCCTAAGATATTTATGAGAGATGAAGGGGTTAGTGGAATATAAATCCATGAAAAAAACTTTTGGTTTGGAGGTCCATACTATATATTCCATTGTTACGATGGTGGACATCCCAAACCCTACCTAAACCCTAGGAATGACCTGATTGAGATGATAGTGAAGAATTTTTAATTTAGTTTTAGTGGAATAACCCTACAAACACCTGAAGAAAAAAGTTAACTTAGATGAGATATTTCTCATGGTATTATGGTATATGGACCTATCAAAAATGGTACTTTTTAAAGGTGTTTTAATGTTTACATGGTGTGTAATTATTTATAAGTTTTTAAATAATTAGAGGTGTTAGTTTTGGAATTTTTATAACTTATCATATCATAAATTATTCACACTCATTATTGGAAACACTTTTTTAAGTCTCCTCCAAATAGGTAGTCCAAGAAGGCTAATGGAAAGTGACCTATTCACCTAGTTTGGTAAGGTTGTAGGTGTTTACTACTTAAAAATACTATACCATGGTATGGGAAATTTATTAAAACTTGAAGCTCACCCATTCACATATTTTTAAGGTCTTATATAGATTTTCATGGTCACCAAATGCAAATATTAAGGTAACTAGTCTTAATAGGCCTAATAGACCTACTTTGTCAACAATGAGAATTTTAGAATGGCATAGAGGGGCTCTTAAGAGATAAATTCAAGACCATTATCACCTTATACCAATACCTTAAAGGTATTAAAGTAAACTTTTTATAGTCATCATGATAAGGAGGTAATTTCAGGACTAGTCAACATGTATAAGGGATGGTGGGTTACTCAGTGCCTCTTAGAGGCCTAATTACATCTCTTTCCACTTGTATCTTTTGAGAGAAGAGCCATTAACCATAGTTTGGCATGACCATGCACTGAAGGAGGTTAACCTAAGTTTGACCCACCCTCCATCACTCTACCTCAATGCTTAAGGGCTCATCCAAGACCATCAATTTGAAACAAATAACCTACAAATAATATTAGAAAATAAATAAATTTATCACACCTAAAAAATAGGTGATAATCCACAAAATTATCTATATTCTCTCATTAATCTCTCATTCATTTCTCATATATTGTAAATTATATATAATACAAATAGTTTGTTTCATGACAACAAACTATTTGTAGTGATTAGAAAATAGAGAAAACAAACTATTTGTTTTCTCATACTACGAACAACTATATTGTTGAGAGATTCTCAACAATAAAATAAATTAACCAAGGTAAATAAAATTAACCCTCGATAATAAATAACTTTCCCTATTAACCCTAGGTAAGCTTAAATATGCATTATTCCAACACCCTCCCTTAAGCGAAACATAGGGAGAATGACAAACAAAGATGGGTCCCGGCTACTAGGCCTGATAAGGTACCCATGTACAAACCAATCAAAATATATGAAAAATAAAGGAAGGAAGGACCTCATGGGAAATACCCCACAAGGACAACTTCCTTCACCCCAAGCATCACTCACAACTAAAGATAATGAGGAGAAGCCAAAGGTTTAGTGAAGATGTCAGCAATCTGCTCAGCTGTAGGCACAAACTCCAAAGAAAGAACTCCATCTTGAATAAGATGTTGAATGAAGTTCATGTGAATCTCAATGTGTTTTGTCTACTGATGCTCAATAGGATTACGTGAAATAGCAATCACACTTTGGTTGTCACACCAAAGAGTAGTAGGACCCTGCTATGTGAAGCGAAACTCTCTAAGCAATTGTCGAAGCTAAAGTGTCTCCTGACTAGCTTTGACAACACCTCGATACTCAGCCTCATTAGAGGACAATGCAATAGTAGTCTACTTTTTGCATGCCCAAGCAACTGGACCTGAACCAAGTGTGAAATCAAATCCACAAGTGGACTTCCAAGTGTCAACATCACCAGCCCAATCAGAGTCAATATATCCAACAAGCTGTGTAGAACTCTATGGTGTGTAATGTATACCAAAGTGAGTGGTGCCCCGAATGTAGTGCAAAATACACTTGGTTGCTTGCCAATGACTCTCATGAGGCTCATGTGAGAATTGAGAGACAAGGTTCACAGCAAATGTGATGTCGAGATGGATATGAGTCAGGTATAAAAGACTACCTATAAGTTGCCTATACAAGGTGGAATCAACAAGAGGAGTCGTACAAGTGGTAGACAACACAATACCTGACTGATATGGAATGGGAGTAGGCTTACAATCAGCCATGCTAAATTGATGAAGAAGATCTGTCACATACTTTTTCTATCCAATAGAGATGCCCTCAGAAGAATGAAAAACTTGAAGACCAAGAAAATAATGTAGAAGTCCCAGATCTGTCATATCAAACCTATCTACCAACTTGTCCTTGATGTCATGTATCAAGGAATCTAAATTGCTAATGAGGATGAGATCATCAACATACAAAACCAAAATGACAAGATCCTCGCCTTGCTTCAGGATGTATACATTGTGATCTAACTCACAATGAATAAAACCAGAACTCAAAAGAAAACTATCCATCTTCTCGTACCAAGCTCTAGGAGCTTGTTTGAGGCCATAAAGAGAATGATGGAGTCTACAAACCAATGATGAGTCCTGCACAAATCCTGGAGGCTTCTCCATATAGATCTCCTCATGGAGATCACCATGCAAGAAAGCACTCTTCACATCCATCTAAAAAACTGACTAAGAATGTGAAGCAGCAAGAGAGAGTACACGCTGAATAGAATCCATCTTAGCTACAGGGGCAAAGGTCTCAGAGTAATCAACCCCTTCAACCTACGAAAAACCCTTAGCTACTAATCTAGCTTTGTACTTATCTACTGATCCATCTATAGCATATTTGGTCTTATAGACCCATTTACATTTTACAAGTTTTCTTCCCTTAGGAAGAGGGACAAGATCCCAAGTATCATTCTTCATCAATGAAGAATACTCATCATACATAGCAACATCCCACTTGGGTATACCAATAACCTCAGAAAAAAACACTAGATCATCTGTACAATCTTGTCCCAAAAGAGCAACACCAGATGTCTATGAGCGAGTGCGATGAGAATCAGATGGATCACCAACAAAAGAACTAGTTACCTGTAGAGTGCTCTTTGCCCACTTGGGCAAAGGTGGTGAAGAAGATGGTTATGGTGGCTGAACAAGTGCAACATCATCATCAACAATAGAAAGCAAATCCTCACTATCCTCAGTAGAAGAAGGATGGGGAGAAGAAGAACTATGTACACTCCTGTGGAGTAGGAAGCTCATCAACCTGAACATCTCGTCGAAACAGCACATCATGTGTGACAGGATCAAAAAGATGATAGGATTTTACATCTTCACAATAACCAACAAAAATGAGTGGTTGGCTTTTCTTCTCCAATGCTTTATGTTTGTCATCAGGAATGAATGCCCATGTTTGACTCCCAAAGATGCAAAAATCTGAAATATCAGGCTTGATCCCAGACCAAGCTTCTTCTGGTGTCATATTTTGCATAGCTTTGTGAGGCATATGGTTTTGAATGTAGTTTGCACAATTTAAAACTTCAACCCAATATTGTGGACCCAAATTTTTAGAGTGAATCATACAATTAGCCATCTCTTTCAATGTTTGATTCTTCCTCTCTGCTACACCATTTTGTTGAGGAGTGTGTGGTACAGTGAACTGGTGTTGTATCCCATGCTCAATACAAAAATCATAGAAAGCATTACTATCATATTCCCCCCCGTTATCAGTGTGTATCTTCTTAAGAGGAAGAGATGATTGTTTTTCAACAAAGGCTTTGAAAGCCTTAAAAGTCTCAAAAACTTCACTTTTCAACTTGAGAAAATATACCCAAGTTTTACGAGTGAAATCATCAATGAATGTGAGTGCATATTTAGCCCCTAAAAAATAACGAGTTGGAAAATTCATCAAATCACTATGAACCAACCATAAGGGTGCATTTTCACATGTGACCTTACCAACTAGAAATGGATCCTGGTGTTGTTTACCAACTAGACAACCAGGACACACCCCATCAATACATGAGACCTTAGGAAGGCCTTTTACAAGATGTTTTGTACTCATTTGTTGCATATATCCATAACTCAAATGTCCTAATCTCTCATGCCACAATTTGTTGAGATTATTACCATGTGCTATAAGTGAAGAACCAGAAGACATAAAAGACTCAAACTTATCAAAAGTATAGAGTCTTGCAGTATGGTCTGCTGTACTTGTAGCAACTATCTCACTAAGATCATTACATTCTCTTATTACAACATCATGTGAAGTAAACTCCATAGTTTTACCAGTACCAAAATTACATATTTGATATACAAAAATAAGATTAGAAGAGATTTGGGGTATAAGCAATACATTGTTAAAACATCCATCCTGTTTATCAACAATACTAGATCCCAAAACTTCAATCTATGAGGAGTTACCCATAACAATATGTGATGTGTTGCAATCTATAAGAGAAGACAATATATCCTTAGAATGTGTGAGATGGTGAAAGCACTTGAGTCAAAAATCCACTGATCATGACATGAAGATATAGCCCTGGCTGAAAGTGCTTTCCCTTTTCTTGCAGAAGTAGAAGGAGATGGAGACGGAATGGAAATTTTGTGTTGTCTGACTGCTACCTCTAATGATTCCATCTTCTTAAAACATCTACTTTCATCATGATTAGGACCACCATAAAAATTACATGGACCAAATCTTTTCTTCTTTTGCTTAAAGGACTTTTTGGTCTTAATAGATTTAGAATGATGAGGTGTTTGGGTGGTGGACTCTGGAGGGTTATTTGAAGGTGCTTGCTTTTGTTTAAACTTAGATGAAGGTTTTCCTTTAGAAGAATTAGAAACTAGAGCCTGACTAGGACCAGGTAGAGCATCTAAGGCCATTAATTTTGTTTGCTCCCTAGTCAATCTTTCACAAAAAACTTCAAAGGAAGGCCATTTGAATTCATCAACTAATGTATCCATTATAGTATAGAAAGCAGAGGAAAAAATACTATATGGTTCTTTCAACTTTGATAAAATCATGAAAATGCACTCCTGATCATGTTTATCCTTGTCACCAACTTTCAATTGTGACCTTATAAATTTGAATTTTGCCAAGAATTCATCTATTGAAGAGAAATCTGATGGAGAGAGAGAGTACTCAATTCTGCATCTAATTGCAAAATTTTAAACTCATTAACTTTGCCAAATAGGTTTTTAAATTTTTCCCATACCTCTTTTGTCGTAGTAGCATCTGTAATTTGAAATTGAAGATTATCTGAGATGTTGAGGCAAATCAATCCAAGAGCCTCATTCTGCTTACAACCATATGCATATTTGTCTTTTTTAGTGGTGAATGTTGCAGGTGTTGTTTCAAAAAAAAATCTCCATAAGCCCTTTGATTGAAGGATTTGTTGCATTTTTGGCTTCCAAACATGGTAATTTTTAGAATTTAGGGGTTCAAACAATTGGGATTCCATTCCCGAGGAAGACGATGATGTTGACAAGAACAACCTAGACATTCATTTTTCCTCAAAAAACACCCCTCCTGTTACAATTTAACGTCTCCCAACGAAAAAAAAATTAGCCTTGGCTTATACAAAATTAAAAAATGGCTTTATGTAAAAAAAATGTAGGGGGATTTGACACCAAGACTTTCTCCCTACAAATTTTTAACAAAATATCTCTAGCCGCTTTAGCAAAGTCAAATTTGTACTTTCAAAGCTAGAGGCTTGCATTTAAACCACTAAAAAAAATTTAAAAAAAATAAAAAAAGAAAAAATGACTCACACATATGAGATAATAGCTAAATAATCTTTGTATTTATCATAAATAAACTCTTTTTCCAGCAAGGCGTGGTGATCAGGGAAATTTTTGAGAAATTTTGTAAACACAGCCAAGGAAAAACACCTCTCAGCAACTGCAGAATGGCTCCACTGGATCTGCCCAAAGGACTATATAGTCTAGTCCAAATCCATCTTTCTCAACACAAAATGAAAGCCTTGGAAGTCTTCTATCACATGAAATTTTCATATTTGGATTTTATGCATCATAAGGCATTCAAAAATGAGAAATCTATACGGCTATGCTGCAGACCAAAAAATAGTTTTTAAATTCCTGTTGTAAGCTTCCAAAACACTGTACAGCCTAGTCCAAATTCATCCAAATTTATATGGAAAGAAATATATAACAGTCATATTTCATTAACAGGGTTCATATTTCCAAAAAAGCGTCTGTACGATCTTCCACATCAGAAAAATGAACAGGTACTGCAGTCTGCCAACAGGAACTAGTCAGCAGGATTTTGAAGGAAAGAGCTATACAGCCAGCATTAAATGCAAAAATTAAAATTTGAATGGATTACTAACTTTATTTTCTATGTCCCTATTAAAAAAAATCTGATTTTGGAAATCTGTACGGTCATTTAATGAGCATAAAGTATAGAATTTTCCAAAAAAAACTTGTAAACAAGAACCAGAATTTGAGAGAATAAAAAATATCTATAACACGTCAATAAAATAATGTTTTTGAATGTGTTAACAAATAAAAAAAATTAGGAAGAGGATCTTCAACTAGAACTCCAAGCTCTGATACCATGAAAGAATGAGCAGGAGATACACAAGATCCACAGATCAATCCAGGGGAAAGAACCCACAACAAATAACCTGCAAATAATATCAGAGAATAAATAAATTTCTCACACCTAAAAAATAGGTGATAATCCAAAAAATTCTCTATATTCTCTCATTAATCTCTCGTTCATTTCTCATATATTGTAAAGTATATATAATACAAATAGTTTGTTTCACGACAACAAACTATTTGTAGTGATTAGAAAATAGAGAAAACAAACTATTTGCTTTCTCATACTATGAACAAATATATTGTTGAGAGATTCTCAACAATAAAATAAATTAACCAAGGTAAATAAAATTAACCCTTGGTAATAAATAACCCTCATCCTCTAGTAATTTGAATCAACCTATATATGAAACATTGTTTCCTATAATCCATTGGAGATAGTGATTCTTATTCATATCATTGTACACTAGTGTTTTTAGAGTTCAATATAGTGGATAATCTATATTAGTGCATCACCATCCTTAGATTAGAATTATTTTATGCACTCTCTATCCCTATTCACCTAAAGCTCAATAGGTATTAGTTATTTTGATCCCAAATAGATGCACCAAAGGATATATCCCCCATAAACTATAGGTTTATTAATACTATAAGTCACCCACAACCTTTAGGTCAATCCCATATTAGTCCAGCCGTGAAATTAGACCTAGACAACCTCATTATAGGGTGTAGGTTAGAGAGATAAAAAAAACATGTAATGAAACATGTGTAAAATTATTCTTTACTTAAGATTAAAATCAATAAGCAAAGGCAATAAAAATTATATATCTAATGACAAGAAATAAATAGACCTAATTGGGTATGTAAACCATTGTGTTTCTAGTGTAAAAACTAGTGACTATAAAGGGTAGGCCCCTTGGAGAATTCATTTTCATTAGGAAACTTAGATGGGATTATACATGCCCCAATCCTCATTGATTAAGAGAGTGTGCTTAGTAAATCAAGGTATTCTTAATTTCATCAGTTCATACTCAAGGTAATGAAATAGCTTGGAATCCCTATTCGAATCACAATATAATTTTTTGGTGTAAAACCTATGTACAAAGGGTGAACCAACCACTATAGATAGAATATGTCTCACTTCTATAAAAAAATGGCATAAAACTAATATAAATAGTTTGTGTAATCTAAGTATTATGTATACAATATGGAGAATGATAAGTGTTTCCATTCCATTTACATTTAAACTTGTGCAAAACAAAGCAAGGAGGAAGCTATGTGTCATGAACATTCCCCCAATCTAATATATGGTGTATATATATTGTAAGATTGAGTAATAATAATTGAAATTTAGATCAAAAAACTATGTATAACCTAAAACACAAGCCACACATGTTACACCCAAATTGATCAAATTAGAGACAAAATCTAAGTAAATTCTAAGAATTAAGACTGTGAACCTATTGTAAGATGATCTTGACTACCTAAGATTCTAATAGATTTATGAGTTCTATGATAATAATTCCCTATTTGGAATAAAACAAGTGTGTTCTTATCATTTAGAGAATTCATTTCTAAACTTGTTCTCTAAGTGTTTTCAGAGCATGACTTTTAATAGACTATATGAGGACTATTTTTTTTTTACATGTGTCTATCTATGCACTATACTGAGTGGGATTAATATCTATGACAAACCACTTTATATACCCCATCTTTTGAGGTGATTTTTTTAGCCTAGATAATATCTTAACTCAAAATAAAATGTTATGTAATAGATGTTATGTAAAAGATGTACATCTAAGTAGTAGAGATAAGATGGATAAACATGGAATCATCATATAGATAAAATGAGAATAATATTAATATGAGATGCATTTGGAAAAAAGATGCAAAATGTGAATGTTAATATAGATGTTAATGATTTGTTAGGAAAATAACTGATAAAAAGTGAGCATTGAAATTTGAATAGAACTACTTGGGATAGATGCATGATATCCGTCATAGCATCAAAAAATAGGAGGATGCATGATATCCATAATGCATCAAAACTAAGCAAACTAATCAAATAATCAAAAAAATGTCATGGCCATAATGCACACCAGCATAGATTACACACAAAGGACACAAGGAACACACATAAAATGCCAAGGGATACATATAAGGGATGTATCCAAATGTCACTCACCCACATAGAAGAAAACATAAGCATGTGTTCAAATTTCCTCTCACACATGAAAAATAGAGAATGAAGGATTAGATCCATGCACAATGATATATTTGAATTTTGTCAAGAAAATAAACACATAAGGACATATTTAAATGTCCTCACACATATAGAACCATATAATGAAAACTTAAAGACACATATAATGGTATATTCAAGTGTTCCCAAGCAGATAAACACACAAATCATGAAGTGGGAAATCAAACATATAAAACATGCATGGATATATGTAATTGATCAACATATGTAATTTTAAACATGAGTATATTAATTAACTCAGATAAATAATAATATATCAATGTGTTAGTGAATGATTTATATCTATATACATAATTAAATGAAATAATTGATCTTTAAGAAATAAGGAAAATGCATAAAAGGATGAAACATGTGTATTAGATTCCCCTAGTGATATTTATGATGTATGTCTAGGTTTTAAAAGTCTTGTGTATGGTCTAGAGATGATAAATAAGGGTTTGTGTTTACTGGGACAACAACGGGGGAAATGGACAATATATTGTTTCACTCTTATCCAATAGGGTGTTTTCTCTAATTAGAATTTTTTATGTCTAAGATTGTAAATAACCTATAATTGAGTCTAATAATGGTGGCATGTATGCCTTTTAATCACTCATGATTACTTTTGAATCATAGATGATTAAACAAATGGATAAATTGAAGTACTAAATATTATGCATAAATTAACCAATATAGATTAACTAAAATAAGCATGCAGAGGTCCTTATTTTGTATTTTGTAAATATTTTATTTATTTTTATTTTTCATATATGTGTAGATATAAAATACAAAACTGGGAGGAATATACTATCCAATGAGTCCCTCAAGGGACTCATAATCCATGGGTCATATGTCAAAAATAAGAATTATGACCTTTCGTGAATGGAAAGGGTCATATTGATAAGCCTACATTGGGATGAATTATAAATTTTAATATTAATTTACATCTATAATATAACATACATGATCATAATGATGATCTATATTATAATATGAACTTGGTTATTCATGATGAAATCTAGGTATTTTTGGGACCTATCATGGAGTGGATGAAATCTAAGGTGGTGCCTAATGTGTGACACTTTTATTGCCTTGTAATATCAATATAGGATGTGTAGGAATAAAAAGAGGATATTTTTAATATCTAAAAAATCATTACAAAAGTGGAATTTAATGGATAATCCTCCTTGGAAGAGTTTATATCTTCTTTTGAATTCTCTAGGTATATTTCAACTTGTTGGGTGCCTTAACTATAATTTATTATTATGGAACCATATCAAACTATGATAGGGGTATTCATACAATATACCTTAAACTACAGTTACCCCATTAACATAAATATACTTAAAATATCTTTGAACTATAAATGGAACTATATGAATCTACTAAATATAAGGGCACCTAATTAATATATCAAATACCCTTGTAGTGGGTACTACTATGAATCTAGAGGCCACATGTAATGGACTAACCTATAGTGGTAGTATAATCTCACTGATAGAACTCTAAATGTGGTAATTAAACCCTTTTATATCCATAGTTGATGGGGATTAAATCATGATATTTTTATTTAATATGATAGGAAAGTGTGTTCACACAAATATTCATGCTATAATGACTATCGACCATGACACTATGAATAGGATATTGATGAATGTAAGATCTAATGAATAATGAATTCAAGTCAAAGTCATCATATACTATCATGATATTTAAATGTAATGAGAGGATAAAATGGTGATAAAGTATGATATGTGTTGATAATTCCATTCAAAGGATGTTTTCCCTCTATTTTAGAATGATAAAAAACTGGTGGAGGGTGTGCATTATATGCATAATGTACCCCTAATGTATATATTTTCCCATTAGATGTATGCTTAAGAAAAAATAAATTAGATTTTTCATTAATTTTATTTCACTTTTTTGTTATTTGGAAACTTTTATATGAGTGTTCACATAAATAATGTTTACATCTATCAAATCCTAATTCTTGTGCCTTAAACATATGCACATAATAGAAATGTGGTCTAGTGCCCTACAATAGTCACAAAAATATGATCAAAAACTTTTGGAAGTGGTAAATTCACATCAAAATATTTAATGGAATGGAGATATATGATATGTCTTTCCATAGTGTTATGACGACCATGTATGGATATTATGGTAGATTGAAAAACTATCTCTTTGGAGGGGCCAATAATATAATTCATGGATATGGTTTTGAAACTACATATACTACTATTTTTTATAATTATTATTATCATTTGGACTCACCTTGTATGGTGGATTATTTTTAATATTTTTATTTTAATCTATGTTGGTTACATACACTATCTTATTCATTTCTAAAAGTTTGATTTATTTCCTTTACTATATACCATAAATTTGAGAATGAGTGAAATCTTGAACTTGGAGGGATGGAAGAAAAAATCACTTGAATATTTATTAAATTTAGTTGTGTTCCATATGATTTTTCATCTTAGATATAATTGTATTTTACCTTAAGACATATTATGAAAGAGGCTCATTATGATTTTGTTTGAGTTGATAAATCTGAGTGTATGAGAAATCCTCATTGATATTGATTGAAAAATTATCTAGATACATGTTGGCTAATAGATTGAATGAACGTACCAACTGATTAGGTAAATTTTAAAACCACTTTAAAGCATATTATTTTAAAATAATTTTAAATAAATTATTCAATAAATATCATTGGACGCATAGTCCAAACATGTTGCATGAAATGATCTCAAATGTTACTCAAGGTCACTCTTACCATCATATAGTGTAATCTTGGATGCCAAAAAACTTGTATATAAAGGATATAGTGGAGTATAAAATAGATTATTAGAATTAATAACCTAATTTGGTTTTGAATAACCTTTTTCCAAATGTAACATGTTAGCTTGAAGATTATGGAGATCTTGTATACGGTATTGTGCATTAGGATAATAGCAATGCATGTTAACCAAAGGTGGTGTTACCAATAATTGAGTTAGAATTAGCATATTTATCTAATAAATCCCTTGGGGTTTCATCATAATAAATGTTGGTATAAAATTTTTATCCATGAGTGTCATTGGATTAGAATTATCAAATGATTATGTCATGCTTGCACTCTTAATAACCAAAAGGGGTTTTTAATTACATAATGATAGAGAGATTATTCATGGAGTCTCTTTCATAATCCATTTATAACTTCCTCTTTGTCAATTACTATTTTCACTCTTGTTATTGGTGGAAGCTCATCTTGATTTCCATTTTAAGGACCAAGATCATCTTGGTCATATTTCCAATGTTCTAAATTGTTATCAAGAATATATACGTGATAAATGCATTTATTATCATTTAAAGGTTATAATATACTCTTATTTTTATCCATTTTATGTATTTTAATAAAATGAATATGATTGTGTTTAATTGGAATACCCCCTTATCTAGCACTTCTTCTAAGAGAGGTGAAAAGAACTTTTTTGGATTGCATATAGTAAGAAACAAAAACTTGAAGTATTATTTTTTATAACATAATTGATCAAATCTAAAATCCCTAAAAAAATGGTAGGAAACAAAAATAATAAGGATATAAATAATATCAACATCTATGGTTAGGGATTTGAAACATTCAATCAATATAAAAGTTTATCAATATGTTTTATTGAATTTGGGGAACTATGAGAAATACTATAACCTAATTAGAAAAAATATTAAGTGTTGATGTGTCACTGATAATGGCTCATCAAATTTAAGCTCTCATGGTGATAAAGCATGTCCAACCTCTCATAAAAGGATTCCCGTGAGTCACATCTCCCAAAGTTCTTTATATACTAGGTCACAATGCAATGATCTTAGCTTTACTATGTGTTGTGGAAAAATATAGTCAAGGGGCCTATTAGTAGTGAAATATTCCAACACCCTAGACTCTTTAAAAATTGGATGGTAATTATGGCTTCAATTTTTACTCAATTTGGTTCTAATTAGATATTGAAAACTATAAAGGATACACATACACTTTCTCAAATGATAAATTAGGGTTTGAGGTAAAAATGGTAAAAATGATAATATTAGGCATTTATTTCATTACATTAATACACTATGTATGCAATGGGAAATGAATTAGATCTATAAATCAATCCTAGCTCAGAGAAGATACATCCTACTTACACTACCAGTTGAGGATACATTAGATAATTAAGGTTATGACCAATATGGATCTAAAGGACCTAATAAAGTGATCTCTTACAACAAATAATATCACTAGGGAGGGTAACAAATCCTATAATCAAGAAAAACTACACAGTAACCCTAATTAGGCCCTATGTTTTCATCTTCACTAAACTAATAATAATTAAAGTAAAAGTCTAATATAGTGCTGACCAAAGCTTGTGGCATAAAGTGGGGGTAATAAACATTAAAATTAAACATGCATAAAAGAAATATACTTATTTAAATATCTACAAAATACTAATACATGTAAGATAATTGCAAATGCATATTTATCTACTCTTACAAAAGAGGAACAAAGTTAGGAATACTTAACTTTGAAGATGAACCCATCGAGCCTCAATCTCTCTCTTAGCCAAGGTACTTAATAAGAGGTCATTTTTGTATGTAAAGATGAAGGGATAAATATATTTAAGATACAAAACCTATAAATGCATCCAAAATACTTATTCACAAGACAAGATCCATATCTCCAAACAAAGTATGAAACCCTAAGCTTGTTCCTCAAGTAGAATGGTAAATAAGTAGATACGTAATATATCTTACTTCTTATTCTCTTTGTGATAAATGATGGAAATAATTTTTTTAATATAGAGAGTTGTAACCCTAAACCCTTCCAAAATTTTAACCTAACAAGTTCAGCCTAGTTAACCTAGTATCATAATTCATAAAAATGAACTAGGTCACAGACTAGGTTAGTTAGGAGCTGACCAAGTACCTAATATGTTTTGTCAATAAAGATACAATGTCTATGTGGTTGAAATATTCATGAAAACTATTAAAAAAGGGGTTTAAGTTAGGGAAAGGGATAATAAATGTGTAAAAAGACTATAGAAGGGTGAAAATAGGAGTCAAAGCTTATGGGAATGATTTTTAGGACACAAGTGTGTAGATAGTAAGTGGCAAAAGGAACAACAATTTTGTGAAGCACCAATGGTCTACCCACCCCTTTCCCAATGCACCCCTTAAGGCATGTAATCATAGAGATTGAGAGTCAATGGGTTCTTACAAGATAAATAGCATTAGTAATTTATAAAATTTTGAAAATATTATGTGTATACATATGACACACTCAAAGTTCATCACGTGTCA
The DNA here is from genome assembly GCA_037957365.1 of Torreya grandis. Classification (NCBI taxonomy): domain Eukaryota; kingdom Viridiplantae; phylum Streptophyta; class Pinopsida; order Cupressales; family Taxaceae; genus Torreya; species Torreya grandis. Next base: position 685,152 of record JARHVA010006420.1, read on the forward strand.
CATAGGTGCAATAGGGAATGGTGCTTTGGGAAAAGAACATGATGACACATAATTTTGATGATAAATAAATTAAAATAAATATTAAATAAGATAAATTAAAGGAAAAAACTGAAAAACACATACATTTATCCACCTTAGTGTTGTAGATAAAGAAATAAATGCAAGAGATGTGATGGTGTCTAAATGTGAAGAACATTAGGAAAACCTATAGAGATTAGCAAAAAAGAGTGAAAAATTAAATTTTTTGCAACATATACATATAATAGTTATAAATATTCTCTATGATATCAAGATTTCATAACATTTTATGATCTAGAGAAAGAGTTAGTAGAAACAAATATATGATCAAAATAAGGAATCTGATAGTATATTTTTGAAGGGTAAATAATTTTGAATAATAAATATAAATAGGATGAAAAAATAATTCATTTGATATTATTTAATATTCTAATAAAAATAGAGCTCTGAGAGACCTACTGATAGTCTAGAGAGCTAGGATGGTGCGGAGATGATAGTTGAAATGGGGAGGATGCATAACAACCATAACAAGTGCAACATAGGTAAGTAACATAAAATTTCAAAATTTTGAGAATTTTTATTTGAAATTTAATGTGTTATATAAATTTGATAATTAGGCAAGATCTAGATACTAGAATTAACCCTAGGAAATTTTTAGGGATACTAGGGGTCAAATGGGGTATTGGGTAGGAAGGGGTTGGAGCAATAAATTCCCAAGGAATTTATTGGAATTAGTCAAAAAGTTATCTTAATTAATGAATAAGGTTGACCAAGTTGACATAGTTTATAGAAGACAAAAATTGAGTGGGCTAACTTAGTAGTGCATGGTTGACTTAATTTGTTTTGGAAGGGGGATGACACACTACTATATGGCTGACTTAGTTATTTCCTAAGTGGTTGATATAATACTACTAAGTGAAAATAAGGTTGAATTATTATTTTTTAAGTCAAACGTGGCTGACTTAGTAATATATGGATAACTTTGTTATTTTTTAAGTGGATGATATAGTACTATTATGAAAGAAGGGGCTGATATAGTACTATTTAAAACATAAGGTGGTTGACTTATTACTAAAAAGGCCAATGTAGCTTGAAAAGAGGTCAATTTGGTAAAAAATGAATAAATTAAAGTAAATTAGTCTTTTTTCTAAAATTTGAAAGAGTGTATTTTGAATATGAGTGATATGGAAGTCTAATACATCCTTTATTGTTTGATATTTTTTAGAGATGATATAGATTTTTGGGATTGGTGGATGCATCATGGATACCAAATTTACTAGAGTGATTAATAGATGTAGACAGAGCTAGATTGGTTGTGTTAGGCTTGGGAGGCATCATGGAGATGAGGCATATCCCATTGAATGTTGGTCTTATGGTTATACTCTTTGAAGCCTAGGAGAATTTTATCAACATATTTATATGGGTGGTGGAAGGGGATACCATAAAGATAAATATCACTTTAGATGATATCCATGCATTACTTGGACTACCTATAGGGGACACTGGTGATCATAGGGATACTATATGACCAAGAGGAGGAGATTACCACTAGCTTAATGAACAACATATTTAGATATGATTTGCTTGAGACTAAGGGTGATATTTTTTAATGTTTATATTACACATATTATGTATATTTAAAAGGTTGTGATAGGACTTGTGATAACACAGATAATATCACAAGCCAGATGGAAAGGTATTGCTACATTCAATATCTTTATGTCAATCCATATTAGATTAGGGGGTGTTGTATGACTTTGATTCTATTATCTAGGTTGATCTCATGCATGATATGTATGGTATGTTGTCCATGAGGAATAAGACTATGGGACTAATGGTATTATTAAGACCCTAAATATATTAGAGGTTCTTGATATATCATCCATCTCGGTTACCCCATATGGTTAATTATTAGTTACCTTAGGTAGTGAGGTGGAGATAGGATCAAGTGGCATGAGTAGATCATCATAATAAGAGAGATCATGTGGAATATCTATGCTCATATTACAACTATGTGTTTGAGTTGGGTGACTATAACATGACGTTTGGATCGATAGTGGATCATGATCCATTATACCTAATGGGTATAATCATAACTAGTGGCATGGTTACCAAGATAATTTTGACTCCTATACCTTTTAGATCCTATATTAGTGATCATGTTTTGGGCATAACAAATAAGAGAGCCAAGGGGGAGAGAAGGAGGAGTGTCATTCAAGATATTAGAGATTAGACCATGGTGTGTGAGACCATTGATTGGTCAAGTATGACAACTAACAATTAGAGGGGGATAAGGCATGAATGTGGATGCATGGGTATATAAGTTACCATATTTGGGACCATAGAAGGAGTATAAATGACTAGATTATCCACACCAACATGGAGATGCTAATAGAAAGATCAATTATAGATGGTGGTGATCTAAGATGACCCATTAGTTGGCCTAAGGTAGAGCTGGTTAATAGAGGTACCACTAAGGAGAGACTTGAGATGTGCATGCATAGTGACTCTAGGTTTTGATTTGGTAGGAAGTATCCCATGAATGGGTTGATTTGGGGATAGGCTGATAGAGAAATTATTCTTGGTGAACAAGTAAATGGGGAGATGGTGGTTGGTGACACTAGGACAAGTAAAAAATATTGTAACTTGTTTTTTTATGATAGAATATTAGTTGTATATGATTATAGATAGATATATTTTTAAATGTATATGTGATTTTATTTCTATTTAGTTTAAATTTTGTATATCATATGCATGAGGAGGTCATATGGGTATCCCTAACTATGGTAGCACACCATGACATTTTAGATAGAGTGTTAGCACCATATGACCCCACCATGCTAGATGATCTTATGATACCATTTGACCTAGCTAAGTTGAGCTAGGCTATACTAGTGGGAGAGGTTGTGAGGTAGATACAAACACATGGGGATGGATTATAAAGATCAATGGGGGTGGGAGTATTAGAGGCACAGGCTTGGTAAGCCTTGGTTTAGGAGAGATCTGCACACATGGCTACAACTATCCAATTGGGATAGGTACAGGCTTAGGTGGCCAACCTATAGGGATATTAATAGGGTTAAGATCATAAATAACCTCATTAGATCACACAATGTAGAGGGTACAATATGAGGCATCTATGAATATCATGACTAGGCCACAAGATAAACATGATGGGGGCTAACCCTAGAGCAAGAGTGATGTATTGTTGTATTTTGTATTATTTTTATAAAACACACGATATATACAGAGATATTTTATTTTACAATTGGATTTTGGTGTCAAGGGTTAAATTTTGGTTATGGTTGTTGATGCATGGATATATTTATTTATATAACATCTATTTCACTTTTGTTTTATATGTTATGGTAAATATATGTGGAGTGTTTTATTTTCTATCATCATGTATTACACATGCATGGTTAAAAATAAACATGCAAAAAGGACTTGGAAAATTATAATTAATCAGAAATGAATGCACTACACACTTATCATGATTGGAAATTCATGATAATAATATATGACTAAGTATAATAAACCAACAATATGGTAAAAAAGAGGGAAAAAATGTTTGTAAACCATGAAATGGATTTGCACCAAATTAAAACAAGTATAATCAAAATAAATCATGTTGGGTAGTATGAAAATGATGTAATAACATGGAAAGAATGTGAAAGGCTAATGGTATAAAAAAACAAATCAATTAATTGAATCAATTATACTAAATCATGTTGGGAAGTATAAAATAGAAACAAAATTGGTAAAATGGTCTTAAATTAATCACACTAGTTCAAGTTGGGAAGTATGAAAAAATCAAGAAAAAAAATGTTGGATTGTTACATGCAATAATAAAATAAAAATTTAAAGTGTAATATTAATGAAATAAGCATAAAACATACTAAATCAAGATGGGAAGCTTGTCATTGATGTGAAACTCATAATCAATCACATCTTATCTCATATTTGACACATGTAATTTTTTTGTGACTTGGATATTGGAAAATTTTGTGAGGAAGGCCAGGTCCTATCCATGGTATTACACTAAAAATCATAAAGGGAATACTAATGAGATGTAAATAATATGAAAATATGGTAAATTGGGATGCTTGTAATGGTAATGTGAAAATTTGATAATTTTTTAGGAAGGTTAGGGCCTATCCATGGTCTTATGCTAGAACTCACAAATGGAATCCATATGGGAGTGATCAATGAAAAAAATAATATTTCTCAAGGGGAAATATTAGAATTTTAAAGAGTGAAAAAGGAAATGTAATAATAATAATAATGTTGGCATATTATGAGAAGACCTTAGGATACATGAGGCACTCTAAGGACATGAGAAGACACTAAGTGACTAGTGACCATCAATATATAGAGGATACCTATTTGTTATAGGGACAAATTTGTGGAGGCAAATAAGTATTGTACTAATATCAACTCAAGTTGGTAGTTGTGAACAATAAAATTAAAATGGACCTACCTTCCCATTATGTATTCCCCATTACTCAGGACCCCTTACATAGCCATTAGTCTATTAGAAAGTAGGTAGCACTAAAATATTTTTTTCTCTCCTTTACTAATATACTAGCCTACCATCCCCCAATGGACCTTGACTCTATCAAGAGGCCAACTTTGGAGTTTTATAATTGATTAAAAAGATGAGATGTTCTTAGAATCATGTATTTTAGTGTGATTTAACATTTGAAAATTTTAAATATTGCCTTTTAGATTAATGACTTTTGTTAAATGTTTTAGATTTTGAAATTTTTGAATGTTTCCTTTTAGATAATTTCCTTTTGTTAAATGATTTGGCTTTTGAATGTTTTATTGATTTTAATATTCCTCCTCCATATGGAACTAGAATGATAAATCATGAGAGATAGAGTGATACACATGGATGAGCTTTGGGCTTAGACTAAATTAAGATAAGTATTCAAAGATGTGACTGACTAGAACACTTAGGATTAACTATGAACTGACATGTTATCTCAAAGTCTCAACCATCTGTATGTTTAGTTTATAAAAGGGAATGAATGGGAAGAAGGGGAGATCCAAAGTGGATCGGTAAAAGGATATTTTAATGAGATGAATTATTTGCTAACTCATCACATGGTAAATTAGGAATGACTAAAGGGATACAATTTTATATAACTAAGTCATAATAATAACTATGCGTGTTTATAGAGATAAGGTAGTAAATAATCATGAAAAAGAACAAGGTAATAGTTAGGAATGAACTCAAGAAGAACAAGTATATAACTATGAAAAAAATCCATAAGATAACATAAGAAGAATAATAACAACATAATCAACATGTGGTGTAAAACAAAAGTCACTGTGTAAGATATATAAGAATCTAAAACAATGTCAGATGATAAATAGATGAATGTAAAGTTAGAGCACATGTCCAACAAAAAATGAGGAAATAAATGTGAGAACACCATGATTATGTTCAAAATTATGGATATATTTATCCACACACATTTATCCATAACATTTGATAAGTTTGTATGAAGTTGAATGTGAACTATAGCTGAAGTCTCATCAATCTTTAGGGAAAGATGAGAAAATACTTCACATCAAATATCCTTGATATAAAATGTATGAATTCTTGGAGGATCATGTTGATGAGTGATATTATGTAGGGGATGCTTATGAGAATGTTTGAGAATGGATTTTATAGGAGATGAAGGGGTCACCGGTGGGGAGTGTGCCATTACAAAAGGAGTCATCAATAGAGAGGGATCCATGGTTAAGGGAAGGTCCATAGGTTAGGGAATCATAGGTGGAGAAAAAATAGGTGGATAAGGGACCATTGGTGGTAGATCCATGGGGGACTAAGCAAGAGTATTATTATGAGAGAGACCTATAGGGGGAATATTAGTAGATATAATAATGGATATGAGGTGATCCTTAAGAGCTCACTGAAGGCTATGATAATGATTAGTATGATGAGTACCACATTGGTGCAAGAGATAATATACCTATCCATATTTGGGAAGATATTTAGGTAATAATTTTGGGGGAGGTATAGCCTTATTTTTGGGCTAAGGAGTGATGGGATATAAGGTGTCAATATATTTCCATAACTTACAACAATGTGGATGAATTATTATGTGTCGTGGGAGAAATAGATATGCCTATGAGTAGACTTGGTAGGTGTACTCATAGGTGGAGTAAAAATTGAAGGAGAGGAAGGTTGATATAATGAACATTATCTAGTCCAATGACCAACAAATTTATTAACATAATAATATGGCTAATTATCCCATTTGGTGGGAAAAAAATCAAGTTGTAGTAAAGGGCTAAAACCATCACCAAGATAAGGTGTGGTGGGTAGAGGGATTGGGAAAGGATCGAATGAAGAAAAAAAAAGATCAAAAATAAGAATAGAATGAGTTATATATGGAGTGGGAATAATATCTAAATTGGGATCTATAATGGAGGGGTAGGATACACATAAGGTTGAAGGATAGTTGCAAGCATCATAGGGATAAATTAGATAGAGGGCTCTTTATATCTATCAAAGTGATAGGGACTAGTCATATCACAATCCATAAACATACTCCTATCAGGTTCTTAATAAATTCAAGGTATGTGCACTATCTATACCCTATGATGAAGAGGAAAAATGCTAAAATTAGGAATGATATAGGATGGAATGTTATAATTTATATTAAAAGACTAAAGTAAAGAGGAATATTAATGAATAATTTCAACATCTTGAGCTTGGACAATACTTCCTAATAATATATCATCTAAGGAATATCCATCAACATAATTATGTGTATGAAGTTAAATGTCATATGTAGGGATAACCTAGTCATCCAATGTGGTGTGATTAATGGAATGTCAAGTCTTAGTTAAGACAACATGTATATCATTACTAGGTGGTTGATAAGAATGAGGTGGAAATGAAGGGGGAAGATAAGAAATGAGATTAGGTAGAGATATAAGGTTTTAATCTTGAGATTGATCTTGTTAGGATCATCATCATCAAAGTATATGAAGTTAGGGGTATATTCTTGATGAGTTTAGGGTGACCATTATAACCTTACATAGAATTGACATGAAATTTAAACCATTGAGATTCATGAAATGAAATGTTTTACAAGGGGTCAAGGGTAGGAATATTGAATACACCATGGTATTGTAATTATTCAAAGTTCTTAGGATTAGTGTCACATTTAATCCTATAGATGGCTCCATTATGAGAAAAATTGACACACTAACAAGTGGAAGAGGCATATGCTCTCGTGCAATGATTTTATGGACTACCAAATAATATGTTATAGGATAGATGAAAGTTTAATATCATCACCTTTATGTGAATGGTTATAGGTGGGATGGTAATTAGGAGCCACACATAACCTAAAGGAGGCACTTGCCTCTGGTCATATCCTTGATATGTGTTGTGTGTATATTTAATATTACATTCATAATATCTAAGGGTTTTGATAAATTTGATAGAGGAAAAATGAGTTATAGAACCCTCATCAATCAAGTCACACTTAATTTAGATATCACCAATTTGGATACTGATAAAAATAGGAGGATCGTTTGCACAAAGTAGAATCTCATTGGGTATCATAGAATAAATGGGGAATTTGAGGGAAACATAAGTGTCCATTATTTTATAAACATGTATGGACATCTCTTTGCACTTTTGTAAAATGCTATCTTTTGATCTAGATAAGGTGGCTTCACATCCTAATAGGGGAGGATGATGAATGTTCGTTTTGAACAAAAGTTGCATAAGATGATTATGATGATGTGTAGAGGTCTACATAAGTTTGAGAAAATGGGATTTGAGATGGGATGTTAGTGAGTTTTGTGATAGGATCTCATTCATCATAACCCATAAGAAGATTATTGAAAATAGGTGTGTAATGTTGACAAATGTCTTTGAAAAAAGGAGCCAAAGTGCATGTTAATTTATGTTTATAATATGTGTAAGGTTTAATTTGAGGACAAGTTTGTTGATTTTCTTGAGAATATGGGTTAGTAGATGTAGGTTTATTTTGAGATAGATTAGAAGAAGTGTTGATAAAATTTATAGTATCATTAGTGATAGGTAAAGAGGTTGGATAAGTGGTATAAATGGTATGATAAGTGTTATCCAAGGGAGGTGTTGGAATTGGTTCATCAAAAGATATAAGGTTTTCTTTCCAAAACTTTATTAATTTAGTGGGAGAAGAGTCTTGGATAACATGAAATGTGTGAGACAATTGAGGTGTGTGGATGAGATGAGGATCAATGGAGGAAAACACCCTTCACATATTAGTTATATTGACCACATTATATTTATGGGTTAGGTCAAGAATACTATCAAAATTATTGGTAGAAGGGGTAGGATTTTCTTGGTTATCTTGGGGATTTGGAAGAGGATATTTAAAGATGGCCAAATAAGCATTAGCCTAGTTCAAAGCTTGAGATTTATTTTGTGTTCATGGGCTTTGAAGGTAATGTCATAGGCTTGTTAAAATTTATGAATGAGGTAATCATGATAAAAAAAATGGTACCAATAAGGAAATCCATAGATAAATTATGAAGTTTCCTATAAGTCTCATGAGAATGACCCTAACTAGCATAAAACCAACAGAGTTTATAGGGATTGTACCAAGATTTTGTGGGGTGAGTGGGATCAAGTTATCATAGGAGAGTCCTTGATAGATATTTTTGTAATTATACTAAGGATAAATTTTTATAAATATTGATGTTATTAGTTGAAGATAAATGAGGGTTGGTGATGTGGTTGGGAGGGGAATCTTATTTTAGAGTCTATTTAGGAATAACAACTCAAATAATATGAATTGTATCATAAGAGTCGATGACACCATCACTCATAGCATGATGATTCTTATTCTTTACTAACATGAAATTACCCATAAAAGGTTGGGTTAGCTCAAATTGATGCATGAGAAAATATTGATTCTTGGCTTGGTCAATGGCCTCTTCTAAAGTACATGGATAGAGATTCTATAACTGATATTACAACTTAGAAAAATCACCTTAGTAAACAGATGAAAGAGGTTGTCATCTACCATATTATTTTCACATTTATTAGACAAGGTCTTCCATCATTTAATGAAAACTTGTGTAGTTTTGGTCTAAAGTTACTTATAATTGATAAAATGGGCCAAGGTATTCTTTGAGAGATCACTAGTTTTGAATTCTTGGACTAGAACATTGACTAAGTATTATAAAATAGTGATGGAATCATATTTTAGTTGGTTATATGAATCTAAAGCATCACCCATAAGAGTCTTTTATAATAGCTTGGTAGTAGCAAAAGTATTTAACTTGACCTAGTCTTTATATAGATTTTAAAATGTTTTTACGTGGCGAGTAGGATCGATTGACCCATTGTAAGTAATGGCAGGGGTGATACCTACTATATAGATACTAATAGTTTGATATGTAAGAGGATCATTTCAAAGTTTCTTGATCATTTTATTAGCAAGGGGAGGTTGAGGGATAAAATTACAATGGGAATTTTGAAGGGGAGATGGGGGAGCATTTTACTTATACATGCACCATGGAACTTATTGAGGGTGGGTTTAAATATGGATAAGATGATTGTGCATTTGCATCATTTGATTTGCATTTTTAGATTGGAAAGCATTCATGTGATTAAGATTTTTTAATAGAATTTGATGGGTTTGAGTTGTATTATTGGTATAGTTTGAATCTTTAGAATTGGTAGTAGTGGCTTGGGTACCACTATGGGTGTTAGTAGTAGATTAAGAATATTTTTTGGTAAGTGAGGCACTAGTGGCATAATTTGATTATGTGGAAAAAGATTTACTAGTAGAGGGATAATAAAAAGAAACACTAGATACATGATTACCATGGGTATCAAATGATGCATTAGTGGAATAATTGAGGAGGGTGGGTCTAAAAAAAGGCCCACTAGATGTAGAACATGCCATGTTACTAGAGATACTAGGCATTAAGGTGGAGGAAATCAAAGAGGAAGATGCCATAGTATGATAATGGGTCAAAATAGATGGAAGAGGCTAAGAAGCAAAGAATCTAGTATCTCCAAATCCATGTGAGAAGATGGGAGAAGGTAAATGGAGTTCCTTGACTTGACCAATTATCATGAGATGGTAAATAGTATAAAGATAATTTCCTTGATGTTGAGGAAAATCATTGATGAAGAAGTGCCTTTCTAGTGTATACTCTAATTTGGTTTAATCTTCAAATGAGAAGATATGATTCTGAAGTGAAGAGGAATGAGGATGGATCCTATAGTTTGTAGTGTGAGTGGATACATACACATCACTTTCATCTAGGGTAGGAGCCACAAGCTACTTATGGAAGAACCTATTGTGTTGGTAAGACTCATCATACCTATTGAATTTAACTTAGTATTATCTTCAAATAAAAAGTTCATGATGAAGGAGAGAGATTAGGGAAGTCAAAATTGATGTAAAAGTAAGGAGATAAAAAGGGCAGATAAGAGTATAGAGTTGATCAAGTTGAGTTAATACTATTGTATAGAAGGTAGAAGATTACATAGTCAACTAGGTTGACTTAGTACTATAAATAAGAAAATAGATAGTCTAATATGGATATAGAGTCAACTAGTTTGACTTAGTATTGTATCTTGACTGATACAAAGGAGTACAAGGTCAACTAGGTTAATTCAGTACTACAGTCAGGGGAAATCATAGTTTGTAAGAGATTGTGTTCAATAGAATGATATTGTGCTAAAAATAGGGAATTTTTTTGCAAATTTAATTTGAAGAAAGAAATTAAAGTAAAAAATAAAAACAATTAGATCAATGAGAATGATTTAATTGGCTCATATCATAAAACTTTGCACCAACACTAGCCAATGCATGTTTTTGCAATACAACATACAATGAGTAGAGAGAAAGTAATCAACTAGAAAATAAATGCTAAGTGGTCATCCTGACTATTTTTAGATTATTATTAAGTGTTATTTTTGAGTGTGATATGGAAGTTGGCTGAAAGTAGGGAACTTGAAAGAAATCTATGGATGATTTCAATAATTTTAGGCTAAAAGGGATCTATGTTGGCAATGGTACTAGCTTGGTATTTGGGCCTACCCCCTCACTTCACAATATCTTAACAATAAGGGTGTCAGGTGCTTTGCTAGTATATACTATTAACCACATGTTTATACTTGGCCAAAAAACAAAGTTGGCTTCCCCCTTGGTGATGAAATCTACGTAGGTAGGCCTTGGGAAGACAAATATTAAATGCCTTTTGAAATTTATGTGATTTGGTAGTGTGTGAAAAAAGGCAAAGTAGTGAAACTAAATGATATTTTGAAAAATAACCTAATTAGACTATTTGAGATACTCTAACCATACAAATAACTAAAAATAAAAGTGTGAATTAATTACTATCATATAGTTGTTAATTCCCAAATTAATAATGGTATAGAGTGAGTTTAGATGACATTGTATGAAAACATTACAAAATAGAGCCAACATGGTCACTATTATCCTATAAAAATAGGAGTCCTTAAAAACAAAGTTGACCTACTTGACTTAGTCTTTTAGATATAAAAAAGGCTATAGAACTAAGTAGACCAGGTTGACTTAGTTTTTTGTAGGATGGCAATTTTTAAGAATGAAAACTTGCACAAAATTGAATTATAATGAAGCACTGAATTGAAAGAGAGATAAATAAAGTAACCTTGGTGGGTTGGAAGATGTTTAGGATTGTAAATTTTTTATTGAAGTGCCTTGAATGATGTTTGTAAGTTTTGCTAACTATGTCGACTAGATCAACCTAGTTTTATGAAACCCTATTTACTAAGGCCTATTTAAGATGATTATGTTAACCTGGTATATTTAGCTTATTATTTGCATACTAAAAATAAAAATAAGTCAACCCACTCAACTTAGTTTGTTGTTCTAAATGCTAACTGGGAGGCTAAGTTGACCTATTCAACATAGTCTATTATCTAGGACTGAATAAGAGTATTATGTTGACCTATTCAATATAGTAACTTGTATCTAATGTAGACTTGTATATAAATAATATAGTCATTTTGATGTGATTATGTGTTAAACCTATGCACATAAGTTATAATTATAATATCTTGGTTGACCTAATATTAAAAATATAGAAAAATAAAAAAATGATAGAAATGAAAAGCATGAAAGAAAAATTATAAAGGTTAGATTCACGTTGCGTTCAAAAAAATGTATGCAATAAGAAATGCATCAGATCTATAAATCAATCCTAGTTTAGAGAAGATATATCCTACTTACACTTTCTATTGGGGATACATTAGATAATCAGGGTCATGACCAATATGGATCCACTATACCTAATCAAAGGATCTCTTACCATAAATAATATCACTAGGGAGGATTTAAAAACCTCTAATCAAGCAAAACTATGTATTAACCCTAACTAGGTCCTATGTTTTCATATTCACTAAAATAATAAGTAAAATTCTAATCTAGTGCTCATCAAATATTGTGGCACAAAGTGGGGTTAATAAACATTAAAATTAAACATGCATAGAAACACATATACTCATGTCAATTTATGAATAATGTTAATGCATGGAAGAGAAGTATAAATGAATATATATCTAATATTATAAAGGAGTAACAAGGTTAGGAATACTTACCTTTGAAGATGAACCTACCAAGCCTCAATCTCTCCCTTGGCCATGGTGATTTACAAGAGGTTTTTGTTGTATATAAGGATGACAAGGATAAATCAGATATAAGCTACACAATTTATCAATGCATCCAAAATACTTCTTCACAAGATGAGATCCATATATCCAATGAAAGTATGAAACATTAAGCTTACTCCTCAATTAGAATGGTGGATAAGTAGATGTTCATTATATCTTACTTCTTCTCTTTGTGATAAATAATGGAAATGATTATGTTTATATAGGTGTATCTGTCACTAAACCCTTGTAAAAGTTTGATGGAAAAGGTCTACCCAGTAGACCTAGTATCATAATTGATAAAAATTAACTAGGTCATGGATTAGGTTGGTCAGGCTCTGACCTAGTCCCTAATTTAATAAGGATACAAGGTTGATATGGATAACATAGTCATGAAACCTATCAAAAAGGAATTTAGGTTATAGAAAGGGATAATGAAGGTGGTAAAATAATAGAAGAGGGTGAAAAATAAGAGCCAAAAGTTAGGGGAATGGTTTTTATGAGACAAGTGTGTATATAGAAAGTGGAAAAAGGGACACCACTATTGAGAACCACCAATGGTTTTCCTACACCTTTATTGATACACCCCTTAAGGTGTGAACTCATAGAGATTGAGACTTGATGGGTTCCTATAAGATAAAGAGAATTATTAATTGATAAAAGTATGAAAATATTATGTGTATACACATTCAATAGTGTGGTAATAATATGGGAATGAAATAGAACAAGTAATCAAGATAAACATGCATAAATAAATTACTATCAAATGAAACCCTAATTTAATAGATTTTATTAAAAAAATGAAAATGATATGGGGGAAAGAGATAAGCCTAAAATAATTAGGAATAACTCATATTTATCGATCACGTGAAACCATAAATCTATCCTTGGTTTGATATGTATACACAATCACACATAAAGATGATGCTAGATTCAAAAAGAAACAAATAATGAATATAAGACAAAATCACCATTCTCAATATCTAGATTGAAATCAATAAATCCATATTATTATATTGATCAAATTATTCATGTTGACAATCCATTACAATTCAACATGATCTATGGATGAAAATTTCACTATCATAACCATAGGGTTACAAAAGAGGGATACAATACACTGAAAAAATAAGTGATTGGTTCTAAGTGTTTTAGAGCAACAAAAATATAACTCTTATAATGACTAGGGTTGGACCATTTATATACTTTATAATTATTCATTTAACTCATTTCTTGCTAAATTCCATCCTTCACTTTTCCAATCCTGTAATTTTTCCTTTTTACTCAATTTTAGTCTGTAAAATGACAAAAAAAGTAACTTTTTGAAATTAAAATCTCTACAAGTAACTTATAAACTTAAAAAATTAAAATATCATAACACATGAGTAATTTTTGGAAACTAGAGGAAATAATATGTCCATGGTAGAGTCAAATTTATAACGATTCTAATAGTTTTGAAAATAGGTTTATGGGGACCAAGTTATAGTTCCATAACTACAAGGTCTAAAAATGCACCTAATATACCTATTCAAGTTCAAAAAAGTGGGAAAATTAGTTTCAAATAGATTTTTCCTATGGATAGATATTTTTAGCAGTGCAAGAGGTTTTCAAAATTGACTCAAGGGTGAAAGTTATGCCCCTAAGAGTGACAATTAGTCTAATAAGTGACTTGATGGTAAAATAATGGACCATGGGATTCTATTTTATCATTAACATGCTCTTTTTTTAATTGAGGAAAAGTTTTAAAAAATATTAGTTCTAATTAGGCTTTGAAAGTCTAAAGCATCTTACCTGCATATAAAGACCTAATAGACACTTTTCCTTTATATACCATTCACATATGCATTCTGATGAAAACCTTTAAACTTTGAATTTCAAGGGGGTTTAGACCTAATTGGGTTATATACCCCCAATTATAACTATATGGATTTAAATTCATGTTCATCATGTAAATTATGGTTTAAAATTTAATTAGAAAAGGATGTGGGGCCTCAAACTCCTTGATGACCTAGTTGGTGATCATGCCCTAATTGTAACTTTGAAATAGTTAGGGGATGGTCCTTGACCTAATTAAGGATCCATCATTGATTAACACTGCTGCCCACTTCAATGAAAAATATTATGTAGTTGGGATTTTAAACCCAACTACCACTACCAGTACTTATAGCCATGAAGATAATACCCAATCAAGATTTGAACACTAGATCATAACTCATCGATATGCACCCCTCCCAAAGACATAGGCAATTAATCAACCCTTGATTATAACTAGGATCACCTAATGCTAAGAAACATGACCTACTTAGACTAAAAACTCTAATTATAATTATCAACTTCCCTAAGACCTACTTAGGGAAAAAAAATATTTATTAGAATTAAAACCACACTTGTTGACTATAAATGAACTTGTTGAGTTCAACATACCTCCATTTTTAAAAAAAGGGGACCCTTATTTTTAAATTGTGAAAATTTGTACCTTAAAGTTGAAAAATCACTTAATCAGAGTACAATTATCATGTTTACACATTATATTTATTTGAATATCATCCACACATGGTTTTCTTTTGGATTAATTGACATATTTTCAACTGATCATTATTTTACCCCTTCTAATGTTACTATTGATTATTTCCTATGTTTTTGTATTACAAGTTCATTTAAATCTCATTTGGGAATGAACAACCTTAGGGTTTTATGATTCAATGTTAAATTAATCTTTTACTAACATTTAGTTTATCAAAACTAATTGAATCTAAATTTGAACCATGTAAAAACCCTTAGTCTAATTACCCTATCTCATTTCCTTTTGAATTGAACTCAAATTTGTGTGAAAACAATTAATTGAGCCTTAGACTTAGTTTAATTTTTATCTTAAGCCTTAGTCATGGTTATCAACATGACCAAACCTTAGTCTAAAAATTTAAACTTGGTCCTTTATGTCCCAAGTCCCCTTAGCCTTTTATCTTCACATGGTCTAACTAATGCAAGGTCCATTTTGTTATATTCCAAGCTTAGCCTAAAAAAGCCTTATCCTAAAGTTCTAATTATATTTATTATTACAATAAAATCCCTAATCTAAAACGTTATGCCATGTCTTTTATCATTTTTGGGGTCCCCTTCATTATGTTTTAGAGATTATCCTAAAAACTTTATCCTAAGGTTTTATCATGTTTATTAACATGAATAAAACCTTAGTCTAAAATATTCAACATAAGTTCCCTATATTCCCTAAGCCTAGCTTAGTTTTATTTTATTGACCATAGGATCAATAGTATGCATTTGATCAAGAAAGATTGGTCTAATGGTGTGTGTTATGTCAAGATTTCAACATATCCCTAACACAAGTGAGAAGGTGATAAGTGTCCCCATGATGGGAACCCTACCAAAGATCTAATAGTAGGTAGCAAAAGATGATCTGATAGAGTGTGATTGATCAATCAAAGATGATCTGATAGTGTAAGATCAATGTCAAAAATTTAAAATAACTCAGAGCCAATGTGGAGATGCCAAGTGTCAATCATATCACTCATTATTTAGGTAGTGTTAACCAAGTAGTGTAGGACTAAAGATGTGACCAAATTCCTAGAATAAAACATATTCATGAGGTTTATCACACTATTATATCTATTATATGATAATGAATCTAATTTTGTATCCACTGAGATGACTGAGTGGGTATATGACAATAATATTATTTTCAAGTTCTCATCAAACCATTACCCTTAGCTTAATAGAGCATCATAATCAACAAATAAGAACTTGATGAAGACCATTAAAAATTATTCTATTAATGTACCAAGAAAATGACATAAGTTAGTCAAGTATGCCCTTTGGATTGATAGAATAATATTCAAGCAAGCTCTCAAGGCATCACCATTCTTGTTAGTATATAGTCAAGAATTTATATTTCCCATAAGATACCAACATATAGTTCAAGAAAGAGTACATGGAAGAGGATTAAGAGTTTGCAAGTTCAAGGCTACATGACATCATATAGATGGAAGATGCAAGAGAGGAGGATTTTGCCAATTATACTAGGCATAAAACCATAGTGAAGAGAGGATTTGACAAACATTTCAAAATAAAGGTGTTTAGACAAGGAGACCAAGTTATTCTTTGGGATAAATCCTCAAAACCAAAAAAAATCATGGTAAGTTCACACCTTTGTGGATTGGCCCATATTATATTATTGAGACCCTATGATATAACACCTTCAAACTAAAGGATTTATAAGGGGTGGAATTCACATTTCCTACCAATTGGAAATACTTGAATCATTACTTATTTTTCTTCCCACCTAAAGTCTTCATGGAATGAACTATAAGACTAGTTTGCATTAGTGTAGGTAGACTTAGTTTAGTTTCATTCTTGTTATTTCCTTTCTATCCCTCATTTATACATAGTGCATGTATATAGTTATTTACTTGTTTCCTTATATTTCTATTTATTTACTTTGTGGATGATGTGTTTCTTTTTCTTTGATTTTCTCCTTGATTTAAATAAATCTTTTTAAGATAGTCCTCAGCTCATAGTACATGTATATGCTCAAAAGTAACTCCATAGTTTAGGAATGTAGGTATGTCTCCTCAACATTGGATGATCATGGATTTTTTATATGTGAGCCTGAAGTTATATTTTGGGCAAATTGGCAAGGACTAATAATTAGGTTAAATTCTCCTTGATATTTTAAGCCTTGTTCTAATCTAAGTTTGGTTATAAGAAGGAATGCACATATAGGGTGAAATCTTGAATTATTAGGACAAAGGAATGTTTGCACTTACAAAACATTAATTTCTTAGGATAAAGTTTACAACCAATGATGATTGTCTCAAGATCAAACATTTGATCAAATCCTAAAACTTAACTAATATATCTCCCAACATTTTCTAGAAAATGAAAATGATTTGAAAAATACAAAAAAATATCTTTATTAAAGAATTCAAAAGCTTTATAAGAAAAGGTAATTTTGATAATCTCCATCAGGGTTATGGATGCTTGGTTGGTATTGAAGTAAGGCATTGAGTGTAACCAAAGGTATTTCTACTAGAGATATGGATGCATGGTTGGCAATAGAGCAATGCCCAAGCCTTACCTAAGCTAAAGCATGATTCTTAATAAATAATTAAATATGCTACAAGTCAATGTCGATGGCTAAGTTCATGAATCTAAAAGTTGTTCTCTAAATATTATGGTAATTATTAAGTGGAATAAAAATCACACACAAAATTACTATGTTTTAATGTTTGATCCTAATTATACATGTGTAAGACTTGTTCTAACCATGAATTTATCTTAATAATGGTTCTTAGTTAAGTGTAATAAGTACCCTAGTTATTAATCTAAACTTGAGTCTCTAAATTCTAACATATTACTATATTCCCTCCAGAAGTCACCATTTGTTGAGGTCAACATACTCCCATTTCTAAAAAATTAGGACCCTTATTTTAAATTGTGCAAATTTGTATCTTAAAGTTGAAAATTCATTTGATCAAAGTACCATTATCATGTTTAAACATTATATTTATTTGAATATCATCCACACATGGTTCTCCTTTGGATTAATTGATATATTTTAAAATGATCATTATTTTACCCCTTCTAATGTGGATAATGATTGTTCCCCATGTTTTTGTATTTCAAGTTCAATGGAATCTCATTTTGGATGAACATTATTAGGGCTTTGTGCTTCAATGTTAAATTTATCTTTTACTAACCTTTGGTTTATCATAACTAATTGAATCTAAATTTTAACCATGTTAAAACCCTTAGTCCAATTACACTAGCTCATGTCCTTTTGAATTGAATTCAAATTTACATGGGAATAATTAATTGATCCATAGAATTAGTTTAATTTTTATCCCAAAGCTTAGTCATGTTTATCAACACAACCAAATCTTAGTATAAAAATTTAAACTTGGTTCTTTATGTCCTAAGGCCCCTTAGCCTTTTATCTGCAAATGATATAACTAATGTAGGGTCCCTTTTGTTATGTTCCAATCTTAGCCTAAAAAATCATTATCCTAAAGTTCTAATTATATTTATTAATATAATAAAAACCCTAGGTTAAAAATTTATGCCATGTCTTTTATCATTCATTGAATTCATGGGGTCTCCTTTATTATGTTTTAGAACTTAGCCTAAAAATTTTATCCTAAAATTTTATCATGTTTATCAACATGAACAAAACCTTAGTCTAAAATATTTAACCTAAGTTCCCTATATTCTTTGAGGCTAACTTAGTTTTATTTTATTAACCACAAGATCAATAGTACACACTTTCTCAACAAAGATTGATATAATGGAATGTGTTAAGTTAAAACTTTAATGAAGCCCTAAAACAAACAAGAAGGTGACAAGTGTCACCATCATGGGAATCCTACCAAATATCCAATGGTATGTTGTAAAATATGATCCAAATGAGCATGATTAATCAACTAAAGATGATCTGGTAGTGTGAGATAAATGTTGACAATTCAAAGGAACTTAGAGGTAGCATGGAAATGCCAAGTGTCAAGCCCATGGTTCATGATTAAATCTTAAAAGATTGATATTATCTGACTAAGCATACACATTTTGATTGATGGTTTATGTTAAGTACAAAATTCAATAAAGCCCTAGGATAATAGAGAAAGTGACAAGTGTCACAATTTTAGTAAAAGAACATTAATAAGTTAATGTAATACTACCCCTTAGATTGATATTCAATAGAGTGAATTCATCTATCTAAATAAGATCTAATGGTAAATGATGAAGGTTATAAAGTCAAAATCCTGAGAATGAATGTAAATATGATAAATAACATAACTGCAAGCCATAAATTAAAACATGAGAATCTACTAACTATCAATGGTACATGTCTCATGTACACATTTTGATTAACAACTCATAGACTAAAGAACATAATCCAATCAATCAATATCAATGGAGTGTATTCATCTAGGAAAGGATGATCTCACTCTGTAAGGTTAGCATTGACATTTCAATAAAGATTAGGATGAATGTGGAAGTGACAAGTGTCACAAACGTAGGGAATAAAAAAAAATAGCCAATGGTATTTGATTTCTCTTATAAATATCAAAAAACCACATTGATCCATGAAAATAGATCCAATGATGTCAAACAAGGCAAAATTATTAAAGGGCCCACAACCAATAAAATATTAACATGTGTCTAAAAGTGAAAAATGATAATATTTTAACTATTAATGAGTAGAATTCCATGGTGATGCCACATTAGATCCATATAAGCATAATATGTAAAGTTAAAGATTTTGTGGACCCAAGAAATAGAAAGGTATAAATACACAATCCAAATAAAAAATAAGGCATGAAACTTGTAAATTGAACTACCTACCACTATTAAAACATTGATAATATATTCATAGAAGCCCTAACAAGTATTATAACCCTAATTCAACCCTATGCTCATTGTGACCAATCCAAGGAAAGTTAAGTCATCACATGTGTAAGAACAATTCAATCCAAATCTGAAGTATAATCTATAATCAAGTAATTTAGAGAAATTCATAGCCATGACAACCTAGAAAAGCATTTTTGGAGAGGATGTGGAACTTTATTTGACCTTGGATATAGAAGGAAGAGTTTTCAAAGGCATAGAGTTAAATTCCACTACTCTAAATATAGGGGGAAATAATTGGTTGAGCTTGTTTTAGACCATGGAGAACCAACAACCCATCATAAGAGAGGAGGAGAAGAACATGTCTACAAAAATAAGTTAATACAATGTAGTTTCCATCTAGATGATAGGCTTACACTATGCATCTACAAAACCTAAGGTAATAAATTGCATAGATATCCTTACTCCATTTTTTTAAAATGGCAAAATAGATAAGGGCATGATTATTCCTGAATGTAGCTTTAGGAAGATTGCTTACATTTATCCCATAGCTTTTGAAAACTGTTATAAATTTACTAAACCCCAAGTAAACCTAACCACAATCATCAACTAGGCTAAATAAAATTATTTAAAGAGCATCCTTGCCATGTGGCTATATTTTACAAATCAAGTGTTTTCAGATTTCAATAGAAACATATCCATTGGTCAATTTAGACCTAGAATAAGTATGATCATGAAAATGATGAATATGTTGTGTGGGAACTCAACCGCTACATATGTAGATAAAATTTGGGTCCTCTTAGTCTATTTCATGGTTCATAAATAAATCACCCCTCCTCTTAGTGAAGTAATCAACACCTGTTTGAGTAGATAATTTTTTGTAATAAATTAGAAGAGTATAAATCATATCCACATGATGTCATACCTTTTGGATCAAAAATAATTCTCAACATTATGGAATGGTCACCTGATAGGACACAAACTATCTCACAATATTACTCAAAGTTACATATCTTTAAGTACATGGATCATACTTAATTCATATGTGATTATGTCTAACTTTCCCTTAATGAGGCCATTGCATGGAGCCCAGTGATGAGGATTAACCCACTAATAAAAAATATTATTGAATCCATGGGGGAATTATGGTTATACCCTAATTTTAAAATCATCAATATTGAAGGGACCTAATGTATCCCACTTAGGCTAGCTATCCATGTACCAATCAAGCTATTAGAGTAAGAAGTGGTTTATCAAATATGCAATGGAATAGATGGTATTTTCAAGACCAAAAGGAAGGGGATTCTCCACATCCTCCCCATAACCATTGGTATAATTGTTTTTTCATTATGGAATAACATTGAAGTTTCTTTAAAATGTAATACCTCATTTAATCTTCAAATTGATGAGCTAAGGCAATGGGATCCCCATGGAAGGGTTAAGGATAATTTGAAGGCCAAAGTAATAAATGTACCTTATGATCACTAGCTTGGTCATTTTTACCCCATATACACAAAATAATCTTCATTCTCTGAGGTCACCATTAGATTAAAAAATCACAACATTAATCCAGAATCTAGGATGCAGAGGGAGTAAAAGGTAGGAGATGAAATATTGTAATTGGGGCCAAGGTATTAAAATTTGATAAGTGATGAACCTTATATGCCTAAACTATCTCAATTATTTAAGGGACAAATAGAGACACAAGTTGAACATACACTAGAAGAGAGAATCCCTAATGAAATTACCTCTTCTTCAACCTAGGCTGAGGAACAAGGATCACTAGTGGAGGAGGTTCATATGGTTACATTAGACACTGGTGAGATAATTAAAGATGATTTAAAAATGGTATCACTATCATATGAATAATATGATTAGTATATGGAAGAAATAAAGGAATAAAATGGGAAGAAAGTGTTGGATCTAATTCATGTGGATCCCCCCAAAACAAAGTTTGAGGTGGCCATGGTTCTAATAAAGACTAAGAAGCCTAAGGTGACTTTTACTCATCCTTTGAGTGAATTAAACCTCTCTAGTGAATAAAATTTTATTCATGGTCCAATAATTCTATAATGGTTCATCTATGGGAAATTTTATAAAGTACATACTACACAACACTCTTGAGAAATGATGAAGGCAATCAATATCCTAGTACATGAGAAAGTCAAACCATGGATCCTGGCTCTACTAAAGGAAGATGAGAAAATGATGGATTATCTAGGAGTGTCAAGTGGAGAATAAATGGAAACCCTAGATATAAATGTAACATAATCCTTAGTGTCAATTTTTAACTAGAAACTACCAATTTGCAAAGATTAATAGAAAAGAATGTCATGATTGGAGGTGAAGAGATCACCTATTAGAAAATGAAGCCATTCATTGGTTTGACTATAGTGGCAAGGCAAAATCTAGGTGAAAATCCTATCTTTGAGGAAAATATTCTTGAATTAGCACAAGCACACTCAGATCAATTATAAATATAGTTATTAAGGGCATAATTTAGAAAAATAAGAATTTGGAAGAATAAGCTATCTTGTCAATCCTAGAAAATAGGTTCAATAAATTTGAGGATTTTATGAATGATTTGTTTAGCTCCTTAAAATTAGTTAGTTCTAGGTAAGATGTAGTGAATAAAAAAATAGCATGGCTATAGGACAACTTGGCCAATGGTAGGCTTCAAGTTATCAAGCGAAAGATATGATCAAAGCCTTGACTAAGGATCAAATCCCTGAGTTTAGAATAGGCAGTCTAGCCCACTTAAATATGGCTATGGATATATTGGTGGATAAAATAAAAGCCCTAAGAAAATAGTCTAAGTAAATGGAGGACATTATTAAGGATCTCAAATAATAGGAAGATAAGATGTTACACATATTGGATATCCTGATCAAAGAGCCCACCATACTTAGTCCATTTGGCCTTATCATTGATAAGGAGTTCAAGCACATAACTAATAAATTCATGAAATAATTGAGAAATAAAGGACAAGGGAAAACAAGGGCTGATAACAAGAAGATCATGGGATTACTTTTATTATCTAAGGATAGGGTAGGAGATGCTAGAAACATCAAGAAATCATTAAAAAGAGATGAAAAAGATCTTAGGGTCCTGGATGATCAAGAAAGAGAACTATTCATGAAACTTATTATTGAACTCCAACTTATTAATGAAAAAAATTATAAGATGAAGATATTATACTGAAGGCAAAAGACTGTAGTAGCACAAGGGTCTAAAATTCAAGCCAATTTACTTAGGATATTCTATTATGTATGAACAATGTATAATATTTGAAAATACAATATTCTTTTGTAAAGGCATGTGCAAATTCTAAATTACATTTCCTATAGATTAGTCATTTTAGAATGTCTATAAGTTTTTAAAATAATTATAAAAGGATAATTGTCCTTAATATTTGACATTACTAACTGACATACCTCATAAATTGTTTATATAAAGAGGTATTTCCAATCAAGATAAGGAGGAAGTTTTTTTGAGCCAAAACTATTTCGTAACTTTTGAGAAAATTAATATAATCAAGGAGTTATTAGAAATTTGTCACATTTTCTTATGTAAATTACTATCATGGACTCTCTCTCATTGTTCTGGTCTACATCTTAGATTTGAATGGTCCTTGTGAATTCTAGATGTGTATATTTAAGTGTAGAGTTTCTAGTTTGTACTAATTATATTGTTGAAAGTTCTAAGGTTTACTTTATTTTCTTTACTTTTATTGCATATGTGCAAATGTCATTTGATTGTAGGGGTGAATAATTAAAGTGAACCTAGTCTTTATTTACACTATTTCATACTATTCTTACATGTTTCCCTGATGTGTGATAGGATTTGAGCTTATGCTACTTCATGTCATAAATTGGTTAAATGCATGTTCAAATGAAACTTGAACTTTGTCATAATATTTGGGTTAAATATCAAAAACATATTTATTCTCTACCTTACCTTTTTTTTTACTTATTTTTATCAATTAAACTTAGATTAGCTTCATTTTGAGTACTCATCTTTGTTTATCTTTAGACATAAGTTTTGAGCATAATTCACTAAAAATAGCACAGGATATCTTTGAAATCAAAGATCAACTATTAAGCCACATCAGCTCCCAACCACCAACTAATATAAATTTATGAAATAGTCCACTTGTTCTGACTCTATTATACCAAAGATAACAAGATTATCACAACCTTTAACTCATGTATTGGATTCTTTGAATTCAAAAATGAGTAGTGTTTCTTAAACACTAAGAATCACCTATGATACACATTCAGGCATCAACAAAAAATTTCATGTTTGAAACTCCAACTAAGTATTTATCCCAAATTTAATACATTGACCTAATCATACATTTTGTCCTAGTTATAACTAATTTTTGAAATTAAATAATCCCTAGACCTAATTAGGCTTTAGAATCCTAGTTAGGTCTACAAGAGGTCAAACCATAAAATAAAGACATAGTCAACAAAATAAGTATGATTACAACTTAAAATTATATATAAAGACACTAAATACCTAATCAAGAGTTAGAATACCAATTAGGAATTATTAATTAGAATAATCTTTACCACTTTTATCTAAATATTATTTGGGTATTATGATAATTTTTGATTGGATATTGATAAGATTCTGCAAGTGGGATAAGATGGTCCAGAAGTCATCAAAGGTCTAAGTGCCAAATACAAAAATTACTTCAATAAGGTTAGTAAATAGGATAAAATATGTCTTGGATAGTTAAAGGGATTATAAATATAAATGACCCCTAAATTTTTTGTAAGGATTTGAGAGAGCAAAAGCATCTAGACTTCACTTTAGGGCCAATTGATTTATATGAAACTTTACCATTTAAACTTGGTTTTCATAATGGGATAGGTTTTAGGATATAGAGTGCCATGAAAACCTAGATAAACACCTAAAGTGTGCTTATAAAGTTAATAAATCTAGACTCTAAATATAAATTTGGAGGTCAAAACTCCACTTTAATGCTAAGTGCCTTATACAAAGTTTTCTCACACGGGCATGGTATTTCCAACAATTATAGTTGAGAGCCTTGATTTAACATGAAAATTAAGACACACCACTAAGGAAACTTGAGCTTGTTGAGACCAAAAATATATGAGTATAAGGGGGAGTGGATATAAAATCAAAAGGAGGTTCCCTAATTCTTGGAATAATTAGGGTGTGTTTTACAAGCAACAAAAAATGGTGACTCTACTATAAAATACTCCTAAGTATCTTGGAATGATATAAATATATCTATTAACCTAAAATATCTGATTGAAACTATGTATGGAACATGAAAAAATTTAAGAGAGGATAATACAAGAGTGGATAAAGGACCAAATTATACATTCTCATTAACAATGTGTGTGAAAATGCATTAGACTACCACTTATTAGAACTTGTAAGGACTAACTATTATGAATTCAGTCATCAAGTTAGTGAATCTTACCTTGAGAACACTTACATGGAAATTGATTAGTTTCCATCCAAACATCCATATCCTTAATAGAGTTTTCTCTAATCCCATTTAAGGCCTTGCTCTATTATCAGTCAGGTATCCATAACCCTAGTAGAGGTTTTTTGAATCACCTAGAATTAAATTTTTTGGATTTTTTTTTTAATTTATTATTTTCTCTTTTCTCTTTATTTATCATCTCAATTATGGGTTTTGGAATACCATGGAAATAAACAGATATAATTATATATTTTTAATCCTATATCTCTATCATAGTAGGTTCATCTAGTCAAACCTATAAATGATTAAGATGTGATTTTTGTTCTTGGTTTTGAGATAATGTATCAATCAACCAAATAGTTTATCCAAAATTAACCCAAAAAAAATTTAAGACATACACAATAGCTAAAGATTTTGAAACTAATTTATAAATAGAATCTAACACTACAAACTAATCATAGTATTTACTCACTAAAATGTCATTCATAATACCTACATATAGGCATTTTTTCCTTCATTATCAAAATAATAGGGGAACTTATTAAAAAATGGATCAGACCAAAAATAAAAAAGTAATGAAGTTGGAACAATAATAAAAAGTGAGAAAAATAAGAATAACAAACTAGAATAACAAAAAAACCAAAAATTAAGCAATAAATAGGTAGGAAAGGGAAAGAGAATGTATTTACAAGTGTTGTCCAAGCTAATTCAATCTTGGAAGTAGTGTTTGAGTAATTTCCCATTGTTATAAAATGGACCATCTTCACCAATTAGACACATTAGGAATAATTCATTTTCATTTAGTATTTTAGAGATTTGATAGGGACCCAACAATAGGGCTTCAAACTTTTCATGTTGTTCCTTTTTGTTATGAGCCATGTCCTAGAGAAGGACTAGATTAGAGATTCACAAGGATTTTAATTTTGATCATTTTAAAAACCAATGCTTGATGACTCCTAGTGTTTACTAAAGTGTATCAACATTGTATCACATTTTTTTCTAGTTTTTTTAATTTAATGAGGTGATATTATATCTTATCACCAATCTCTAGGTAGTATTTCATGAACTACAACATGGGAATTCTCAGGTTGATTAGGAATAATGGGTATTGGATATAGATAAGATGATATAGTGATGTGCCTAGAGCTAACTTAATTCTATTCGTATCAGAACATAATACAAATTTTAAAACATTATGCCAATCACTAAGGTTCTTTGCCAATACTTTCTTAATTACATATAATAAGTTCTTATTCATTGATTCAACTACCCCATTACCTTACGGGTAATAATTAGAAGATAACTTGAGCATTAAATAATTTTTATAATATTATTTAGTAAATTAGAGATAAAAGAAAGAGGTACTATTATCACATACAAAAGTGGAAGACACCACAAACCTAGTAATAATATGATCTTTTATAAAGTCGATTACCACATCAGTTGTGTAATTATTGAATGCTTGATATTTCATCTAATGGTTATAGTAATTAGTTGTCATAAGAATTAAATTATGTATAGAAAAATAATTGTCATTGATCACTCCAATGAATTCCATCCCCATTTAGTGAATGTCTAGAGCTCAATAACCGATTGCAATGTTATGGCAATGTTACATTATTTTTAAATGATAACTTGGTAGGAATGATAGCTCCATATGTGAACATGAGCATATTTAAAAACATGCAACCAATAACACCTTGAATTTATTATATGATGATCTTTATCACTCCTTAAACTATGACCAACTCCATATTTCCCATGGAAATCATTGATTACTTAAACTGCTTCTTATTTGTTTGGGCATATCAGATATAGGCCTTCATGATTCTCTATGTATAATAAAATTATTTGATCATGAATTTTATGTTTTTAAGGGATAAGGATCTTTTCTAAGTGTAATTTATATGAATTGGGAGATAATTATTGATAATATAGTAGACCACATATTGGTACTAGTCATCATTTACGATATCTTTCAGCATGTACTATTGGCAAATAATTTGTGGGTCTACTTCAACCATTGCCTTACTAAGTCATTAAACTCATATAATCTTAATTGGTTTGAGTTATAGGTAAAATTATTAGATAATTGTCATACACTTTCCTTTTTTTTCATTTGAATCATCTTTCACTAGCATGGCCTTCATTGTTAGGTCATGCATAATTGTAAATACCTTGTTGCAAAGAATGCAATGTCTAAATTTTTTGACTACATTGATCAAGGAAAAACATTGTTTTTCAATCATTGAATACCTCAATTTAACATTATGTAATGGATAACTCATGAATGAGTTAGGTTTCTCATCTCTAGATCCTTTCTTCTATGTTAGGAAATAAACATTTGAGTGTTCTAAATAGAATGAATAAATTTAGAAGGGTTGTATATAGTCATGACTGATAAGTACCAAAGTGTTTATAATTTGTGTCTTAATCTAATCAAAAAAAATTTGTGCTTTAGTCATCCACACAATCCTTTCATCTTTATTTAACGTGTTTGTTTAGTGGTTGGACTATCTCTTTAAATCCCAAAATTAACTTCCTTACAAAGTTGATCTTGTCAAAGAATGACTTTAGCTCTTTTATACTACTAGGCAATATAATTTTTAGGATTGACTCTATTCTCTTTAGGTATATTTAAATGCCTCTCTTAGAGAATATATGACCTAGAAACTTACCCTATGTGACCCCAAATATACACTTTATTAGGTTTAGGGATATTCCATGATATTTGCACCTCTACAATATTAATCTCAACTATTTCATGTGGTCTCCTCTATTCTTGGAAAATATATTTAAGGCATCCATGTATATGATAATTCACTAGCCAATTAGATCCTTAAATGAAATATCCATAACACATTATAAGGTGGAAACTACATTGAGTAGGTTGAATGACATACTTTTGTATATGAATGTGTCCCACTTTATTGTGAATGGTGTCTCAATTTGGTCCTTATAAATGAACATTACTTGATTATAACCTAAATACCCATCAAAAAATACCATCATTTAAGAGTCATTCACTATTTATAAGACTTCATGTAGTGAAGGCAATAGGTAATTATCCTTCTCTAATGCTTTATTAAAGTTGCATACGTCCACACACAACCATATCTCTCTATTTTTATTTTTAAGTATAAATAAATTAGCCACACACATGGAGTGCCTAATGGGGAACATTATCCTTATAAAAATTTCTACACTTCCTTTAATATCAATGGCTCTGACACCAAATTCACTTATCTTTATCTCTAATAGAACGGATTTACTCCCAACTTGAGAGGGATGTTATCAATGAGAATGGTGTTAAACATTTTTAAGTACTCATATATCCCTTCTATAACATATTTTAAGTCTTTTAAGATTTGAAAATACTCTTTTTTTCTATATATGTTATGCCTAAAATCATATGTTTTGATTCATTATCATTTCCTAGATTAAAATTCTAGCGTAACATACCTTTCAAGGGTTAATTTTCACCTTGGTAATCCATGTCAAATATACATTATAGTGAGATCATGTCATTTTTTATATTTTTGGTTTTCTAATTTATCACTCCCTCTTGATCTAGTTCAAACTCTTCTTTTTCACCTTCATCAATGATATTAGACTCAAATACATGTGTTGGTGATGAAATCAATGATATGTTGATCATCAATTAATACCTAGAATTTCTAGATAATATCAGGAATGAAAGGAGTAAAGACTAACTCTATTGAGAATCTCCTCAACTTAGAGCTATTTATAGGTTACGTAGTGCTCATAGTTGTTGTTAATTCATCTCCCATATAGTTTATTCTATAAGGTAATGTTTGAATAATGAATGCATCAAAATATTATATTAAGTTCCATACCATATTTACATATCTAGATAAATACTTTTCATTAAAAATGTACAAGATTATTACCAATTTTAACACTAGTTTTGAATCACCAAGTACCTAAAATTCATAACTTTCTTCCTCATAGTAAATTGGAAACTATGAACTAGTGCCTCCTATTCAACCACATTATTCATGTAAACAAATTATAGGTGAAATGTAGCTAATTATGACTTTATTCATTGGTTAATGAGATCAACACTAGCATGACACCCACTCTTAGACTATGATCCATCAAAATTTAGAATCTATAAATTCTTTTTAGCTATGTATATAAGATTATAATGAGTAGGTGTTGCTATAACATTGACCTTTTTACTTGTTTTCTCAATTCCTAGTGGGCATATGTCTGGTTTATTAACTAAAAATGACCTTATAATTCGATTCTAAGTGGCATAAGTAGGTATAAGGCTATCTAAAGTGGTTATTTTCTCATCATAAGAGTATATAAACCCCTCATTTTCACTTGGAGGACTTCCTTTAAGCTTGTTGATTTCTAACTCACCCATTCCCAATGTTGACAAGAGTTGTTAGAAACCTTAGTTTATACTTTTATCAACATGTTCCACACTCTTATATATTAGGGGAACACTAAGGAATGAAGATAACTTTAGTGCATAGAGGAAATCATCCTTATTTAGGTGATCCAACTCCTCAAATTATGATTTTTCTTTCATGAAAAGCATATTAATGGATAATTTATTATAAGTTTTCACCTCTTTCTAAAGTGTGTAAACCCATAGTTTAGATTCTTCATAAAATATTTCATTTATTTTGTTATACTATCTAGTCATGTGAGTCATTTTTGGCTCTTTCTCAATGTTGATCTGATTGGGTATGCCTCACCATGGGAACCACATGCGATATAATTCATTTTCCATGTAATCATTCAATGTTCTCAACCAGTATCTACATAGAATCTTATGATAGGAATCAAGTACATCCACTACCTAAATATCAATAAATTATTGCACCCTAAGATTAGATGTTAATTACACGTGAATGTGATTTAGGTCACCAACAACCTTAACCTATGACTTGTATAAATAAAAATATATATATTTATATTTAGAGTCAAACCCAACTACTATAAATTTTTAAAAGGTGTGACATTTTCTAGAAACACATAAATGCACTAGATAATTATGTAAATTATTACCAAAAATATGGATTGTTATGAGGAAAGGAAGAGTTTTAGTCTTTTATTCATATACTGTAACATGAGAATAAATTTTCATATTAGTTTATTTACCTTTAAGATCATATGATTCTATTATTAACAATAATTTTTGGTTATAAATCTATAGCAAGTCAAACATTGTTATATTGGCTTAGTTTTCTTCAAGTCATCTACAATGATATATCCATGTTTTCTTGGTTTCACTAATTTTAAAGTTTATGGTAGTGTATTTTTCTTGGTTTGATAAGACATTCTAGGCCCCTTAGGTTAAAATCGGTTGTTTTTTAATTTTTCATTATTTTTAACTTGAGTGTTATTTGGAGGAGTAGATGTAGTTAATGGACTTTAGAACTTACTCATCAACTAGTAATTATTTCCCCTTTGGAGTTATTTAAATGCATGGAAATCATCAGTATTATTTTCTTTCTCATTATCTCTCTCTAATGGGAACTCATAATTTTTCAAGAATAGATTTGTACTGAGGTTTCCTCCACCTTGGTTAGATTTGTTATTATCAAGTGTAGGTAGTATCTCTAGGTTGTCCATCTCCTTCTAAATGATGTTTGAGGCCAAGATGAACTTGACACAATCAATTTCATCCATATTTTGTAACCTAAACCATATGAGAAATTCTAAATTAGTCATGTTTATGGAATTATAAGCACTATTATTATTTCCAAATGGACTAGGCATTCCTCTATTATTGGGCCTTGTATCCCATTATCTATTAGTTCTTTAGAAGCTGAAATTTATATTTTATGGTGGCTCATTAAGATTTTGGTTTATTTTTTAAGGCACTTGCCTATGTAAATTAACCATGTCATTGGTCAACCATTGAACCATTTGATGTAAGTTTACTACTTTTGGGTTCATGCTAGCATTATATTCATTTGTCATTTACTATTATGGGTTAACCAAAGGTGTAATAAAATTTAGAAATGTAGGGGTAGAAGGGTGTGTTTGGTTATGGGGATTATTGATATACAATTATCTAATTATAAATGACATGATAACCTATTGATTGCTACTAGAAGCAGCATAATTATTCACGCTAGGCATGGTATCAGTGTTGTTATAGATAAGAAGGACAGGTTGTTGATTATTTTCCTATAGAAAAACTTGATTTGGAGGATTATAAGTTTTAATGTTAGGAATATAGTTCATAAGCACTGGGTTGTATATTATATTTAGGCTTGCATATATAGTACCTAAGATTGGACTCATCAACAAAGTGTTATGTTGAAGAGTCTAGTTGATCCTTAAAATTTTATTATACACAATAGGTTTACATAAAAAGGAAAAGGGATAAATCTATAGCCTTATAGAACAATTTATTTCTCAATATTTACATCTTAATTTTATGTGAAAGACAAGTATTTAAGTGATGATGAGGTTTTCCTAAGAAACATAGAGTTATTGAGTCCCAACCCTCATGTAGGTTCGTATGGTAAACACTTATGTTTGCATGTAGCAGTCCTCTAAAATTTGATATAACTTATGGAAACATGTATTAAATATGCTCATAGGTTCTTTTAATTTAGTCTATAAAACCAAAAATTGATGGTATAGGATATTTAGTTTAATGGGCAACCTAAAATGGTTGATAAAAATTGTTTCTAAAGCATTCCAATAGGTAATAAATTTATTTGGAAATCTAAGGTACAAAGCATAGGAAGCCTCTCCCAAGGAGTAAGGGAATATATGGAATGAAACATCCTCATGTTTAAATTGAGTTCAAGTAAGGGCATATTTAAATGATTGGATATGTTCTTCAGCAATTTGAATCCCATTAGGTATTTACTTTGGTAGAGATTATCTAGAATCTTTGGTAAATCATAGGTAGGCCCTAGAACATTAATAAGGAATCCACCTCCACCATAAAAATAGGATTATCCACCATTTTTGGGTTATGAGGGGTATAAAATAGACTATTAAGGAAACTACAACCATAGTTGAGCTACTAGCTAAGTAGATTTATCTAGTTTTCAATTTTCCTTTGGTTATTCTTAGTTTTTGATGTTTAGTGAGTTTGAGTAACTCAAAATCAACCCCAATATAATTTGATATAGTAGGTATCCATTTAGTTTCAAATTAAAAATTTTGAATACTTGTGTGTGGGAAACACTCCTAAGTGTTCAAGTTTTGATTTTTGGATTAAAGTTTCATTTTTACATATTAGTGGCCATCTTTTTAGCACCAAAATTTTTGATGTGTTATTTGGCATGGATCACTAAAATTAGGCTCTTAGGGTGGTGAAGCCCATCCAACCTCTCCTAAAATTAGTCCTATAAGTCAAGTATCCCAAATATATTTATCTACTATGTCATGACACATTGATATTCACTCTATTATGTGTCATGGAATATTGCAATCAAGGAGCTTGATGATAGTGAAATATTCCAACATCTTGGATTATTTATCAAATTATACGGTGATTTCTTCTTTGGGTTTTACTCATCTAGGTTTTAATTAGATATTGAAAACAATGAAACATGAACATACACTTGTCCAAATGATAAATTAGTGTTTGAGGTAAAAATAGTTAAAATGATAATTTTAGGCATTCATTACCTTGAATTAATACATTCAACAATGCAACAACGATATGGGAATGAAATAGAAAAAAATAATTGAGACAACCATGCATAAATATATTTCTATAAAATGAAACCCTAGTTTAATATATTTGATAAAAATTCAAAAGAGAAGGGAGAAAGAGATAAAACATGTAATAAAAAGTAATAAATCATATTTCTTAATTATGTGAATCCACAAATTAGTCATTGATTTGGTTCTCATATGTAAAATCACACACAAAGCTAATACAAGCTTTGAAGGGAAACACACAATGAATAAAAATACACAACCACCATTCTAAAGGTGTAGATTTAAATAAATAAATCCATAGTAATTTATTTATCAATGTATTTGTGTTGACAATCCATTACAATTCATCACAACTGATTAATAAAAAAATTCCTAGCATAACCATAGGGTTATAATGGCCAAGGTTGGAACATTTATATATTTTTTAATTCCTCATTCACTTCATTTCCCACCAAAATCCATCCTTCACTTTTTTGATCCTGTCACTTTGCCTTTTTCTCCATTTTAACCTATAAAAAAATGAAAAACAAGTTACTTTTTGTAGTGAAAAGCTCCATAAGAAACTTATAAACTTAAGACATTAAAATTTAGTAGAATGGGACAAATTTTTTAAAACTATATGGACAATGACATCTTAATTGTATTTATATTTCTAATGAATTTAAAATTAGGTTCATACGAACCAAGTTATGATTAAAAAAAACTACCAAAAGGTCTAAAAAGGCACCTAGTAAACCTATTCAAGTTCAAGAAAGTGAAAAAATCAATTTACAACTTCTTTTGACTCAATCTAAATTGGGTAAAATTAGGGAACCAAAATGACCCTATTAGAATGAATTTCTAGTGGTATGAGTGATTTCCAAAACTAACTCTTAGGGTGAAAGTTTTGCCCTCCAAAGTGATATGAAGTCTAAGCAACTTGATGGGAAAAGAATGTACCCCAGGATTATATTTTGTTGTTAAGATGCATTTTTTTAACTAATAAGCAATTTAAAAATATTCTAGTTCTAATGGGGCTTTTAAGGCCTGAATAAAACCAAGGAGCATCTTTCCTACATCTAGAGACCTAATCAACACTTTTCCTCCCCATACCACTGAGCTATACATTTTAGTGGGAAATATTGAATTTTTTATTTTGAGGGGGTCCAGACCTAATCAAGATCTAGACACCTAATTACAAGTAGTGGGATTATAATATCATTTTCACCATGTAAATTAGATTTTAAAACTCAATTAGCAAAGGAAGTGGGGCCTCATGCTCTTTGACGACCTAGTCGAGGCTTGATCCCTAATTTGAATTATGAATCCAATCAAGGATTGGTACCTAACCTAATTAGGGATACATCATAAATTAACACTATATGCCCACTTTAATTAAAAAATATTACCCAATCTAGATTTCAAATCTAACTACCATTTCTAACACTTAGACTCACTAAGATAAGACCTAGTTGGGGTTTGAAACCCTGAATCTAACTAATTGATACTTTCCCCTCCCTAAGACCTGATTGGGGATTCAATGTTGAATTATAAATATGCTCACCCAATGATAAGAACCATTACATGCTAAGAGAAAAAATATTGGTTACAACTAGTATCTTCCCTTAGACCTACTCAGGGTATAAAGCCTAACTAGAACTAAAACCACACTTACAGACTAGACATGACCTAATCATGGTTGAAAATCTAACTAACAAAGGATTTTACTCGATTTAACTATGTTGAAATAGTCATACATTTTTTCTTGGTTATAACTAAGCTTAAAAATGAAAGACTCCTTAGACCTAATTGGGATTTATAAGCCTGATTATGTCTATAGGAGGTGAAACCATAAAATAATGACCTAGTCATTGAAATAAGTCCTATTACAACTATAAATTATAGATGAAGACCCTGAAGACCTAATTTAGGGTTAAAATAGTAATTAGGACTTGTTACTTAGAAAAAATTTAACCAGTTTTAGATGGACATATTTAGGGATTTTAATAAGTTTTGACTAGAGATGGACAAGATTTTACAAGTCAAATAAGAGGGTTTAGAAGTCATCAAATGACCAAGTGACATATATGAAAATAACTTGTATGAACTTGGGTAATAAGATGGTATAGGTATTAGAAATTAAAATTTCATGTAAATTTAAATTACCCCCTAAAGTGGTTTTAAGGAGTTAAGAGAGAAAGAGAGATAGATTCTATGAATGGTAACAAGTGCAGCTAGACTTCACTTCGAGGACAAGTGATTTATATGAAACCTTACCATTTAGACTTGATCATCATAATGGGATAGGTTTCAATATCTATAATTCAATGGAAACCTATATCATCCCCATAAATTTGGCCAAGATAGTTAAGCAAGTTAGGCTTCAAATGTAAACTGAGATATCCAAACTCCACTTTCATGCGAAGTGCCTTATATTAAATTTTCTTGCACAAACATGGTCTTTCCAACTATCATGGTTTTGAGCCATAGTTAAGCATAAAAACTAAGATATACCACTAAGTCAACTTGAAAGTGCTGAAATAAATGATTCATGAGTGCAAGTGGGAAGGACTACAAAAGAAAAAGGAGGTTCCCTAATTCTTGTAATAATTATGATGTATTTTATAAATAATAACACTAAAAAAATTATAATTCTATAGATATGCAATAAATGAAATAAAATAGTTTAATACTTTCCAAATGTATAAATTTACAAAATATGGAAATTAAAAGAGATAAAATATCAAACTATTTAGAAGACTGAGATGCATAATGATTTTGGATCTGAGACTAACATGCTGATTATGTTGATTGTATATGGACTAGGAATAAGATCTATCGAGGTTCCTAGATATAATAATAATGATTATATAGGGTATGAGTGAGATTTTATCATTATGGTATATTAGTGTCTAACAAAGGATTAAGATCCTAATATTTATAGGTTTTGTGCATCTTTACATGTTTATTTTATGGTAACCAATTGATGTTTTGATTGACCTAAATACCCCTTATGTTTAGTAGTCCCTACATAATAATACTCTTAACAGGGATCAAACTCCATGCAGTTATCCTATGATACGGTGGTCTGTGTGAAACTAATGCAAATTAATAAATGTTGGTGAAATCCTAGTGTGATTATGTGCTCCATCATAACTTATTACCTTAGATGTATATTCAAACTTTATCTTAGTGATAATAGGGTTTTATGTGATTATAATTGGGAGAAATATGGAATTTTATCTCAATGTGATAATAAAATTATGATGCTTGTCTATCTAGAATCCTCTTTGTTCAAAATGGTTTGAAATGTTCATATATAATATTATTTTTTGAATTCTTTCAGATGGGGATTACTAAAACTTATGGGTTGGCCCTTAAAAAACATTGAATTTTATAAAATATTCATTAGTTTATGGGAGGACAAATTTTGTTGGGGTGGATAAACAATGGGGTGTGTTGTTGTCCCAATGGGGTGTTATTATCCTAAGGGAAATAAAAGCTAAGTTGAGGGTATGAATCAATCTAAGAATGAGCCTAGAGTATTTATCAAGATATATGGAGACATTTTGAAGTGATTTGGTATATTTTAAGTAGTAATTAATCATGTGAAAAGTGAATGGAAGTGGTCAAAATGCCCTAGAATATGTGATCATCTAAGTTTGTCAAAAGGTGATCACAAGTGCATAATTATAACTTAAATGTTAATTTATGTGTCTACACAATTATTTATCAATAAATTATAATAAATAGGCATGCTATTCATAACTTTTATTTTACTACATTACAAATTTTCAAATTTTAAAAGTTTCAAATAAAATCTAGATATGTTTATAGTAGTGTGATTCATCTCATTTTTAAAGTGATCCATGTTAGGGTATAGTCAAATAATGTCTATAGTTTCACTTTAGTTATCCAAAAAAATTCATTCCACCTCTTCTTCTACCATATTTGATTGTAGTTACACTCGATGTCTATGGTTGTATTGTAGTGAGCCATATCTAGTGGTTCCACCCCTTCAATTATTTTGTAGAGTAAATGAGAGTTGGAGAATAAAATATTATCAACTCAAGGGCTTCACTATTTTTCATTTTGAGACTTGATCAATCTCAATAAACCATAGGTTTCATAAAAAATAAGCACACATTTCTCCACTTTCAAGTTATAGGGCAATTGTATTACACAATCTTTTAGGTGTATTCTTTAATTTCTCTCTTTTCAAATTTCAAAATTCAAGTCTCATATTTTTTATTTTCAAATATGAAAAGTAACTATTCACATTGTTATAAGTTTTACATTAAGGCACCTTTCATAGTAAATTTTTGCATAAAAATAAAAAGTGTGTATACACACTTAGGTTTGCATCTCTTTTACTCTAGTAACTTCATTTCATTGCATTACTAAAATAAGAGAGAGGGGAATGTGGACACTCAAATCTAATAATTAAGTGCATGATAATGTTTATTTTTGACATCCTTACCTTGGTTAATCTATTCACACTCTGTTAACTTGAAATATATGAGGGCCTTAACTGTTCTACTCATTATCTTGAAATTAATAAAAAAAACATCTAGACATCCCTATTATACCTATAGATTCTTATCAGTCAAGTTCCACTAGTCCCTAAATTTATGCAAAAAGATCACAATAGGTCAGATGAGACTACAACGTGACCTTATCTCTGATACTCTAATAATTAATTTTAAAATTTGATAAATTTTTTAATGTCCCTCTTACACTTTTAATAAGGTTATTTAATAAAAAAAATTCAAATTTGTTGTTATATAAGCAGATCAAGGCCATCTATGGATAATAATCACTTATAAATTACTCTACACATTGAGTAAAAGGGCATTAATATTTACAATTCAAGTTTTGATTTATTATAACAATCTTAGGCTAAGTCTAAATATATTTTATTATAGGTCAATGGCATTCATTTTCAAGAATTCAATTTAAGTACTATTTTCATCCATATAGAAAAAATATCAAGATTCACACACTCATTCTAAGAGGATAACTACATCGACCTAGAGCCATTTTGGGATATGTAGGCAACACTCATAGTATGTGGGGTTTTTTGAATATATTTTAGTTATTCATGTTTATCTATTCCCTCCTTTTATATTTAATGTCTATTTGGTTTATGTTCATAAGCTAGGTATTTT
The DNA here is from genome assembly GCA_037957365.1 of Torreya grandis. Taxonomy (NCBI): domain Eukaryota; kingdom Viridiplantae; phylum Streptophyta; class Pinopsida; order Cupressales; family Taxaceae; genus Torreya; species Torreya grandis. Next base: position 723,481 of record JARHVA010006420.1, read on the forward strand.
CTATTTCAAGTTATTTTAGGTGAAAAATCAATAATCGTAGGTAATCAGTCAACCATATAAGAGAAGTGCACGTATATAGACTAAAATATCAATCATACAATCAACTCATATGCATTAATAATAAAATATATAAGGATTAAATGTGCCCCTCTCCACCCTATCATGTCCTTGTCCTTGATGATTTAATTCTTTTATTTTTGGGTGCAACACAGTCCATAGATATTTCCAATAAACTCCATATAAATGATCTACATGCATAGTTAGAGTAAGATTTGATTTAGGTTTATTTATTTTCATTGAAAATTACTATTTTTATCTCACTCCAATTTTTATAATTTATTGTATTTTACATTTAGATTCCATATATTCTATATTTTGAATAATATTTCAATAGTTTAATGTTTTATTACATTTAATTTTCAATTCAAAATAAAATCATAGAAGGAGGTTCCATTTCATTATCATATAGCACATTGTCAAAAATCTCTACAAGTTATTTAAATTACTTTATATATACACATGTATTATTTCTACCATTTCGATTTCTATATATATCTTCCTCACAAAAAGTGGGTCTACTCCTAGATTTATGGAGGTGTGTTATGGATCTATTAATATTTGTGGTTGAATGAAGACTGATCTAATGATACTGTCCCTCTCCTATTATTTTTCTTCATCTAAATGTGATCTCCCATTAGTTTTCAATGTTTAGGCATTGGGATATTTATTTTGTACATTGTATTCATGTTAATTAGAAAAATCAATGTAATTATATTTTTAAACTGACATTGAAAGGATATTTTAATAAGTGAAAAAATTATAAATATTGAAATATTATATTTATTTTAACTTTATGTTTAATGGAAAATAAATATGGCTCAACTAATACTCTTTTTTTAGGATTGTGAATCATGAATTATAGTGAAATTATGATTTAAATTTTATCATATTTAATATAATTAATGTTATAATGGATTAAGAAAATACTATAAATGATTATGATAGTTTTTATGTTAAGTTATTTTAAAATGAAAATACTTCCAATAGTTCCTTAAAAATCATTTGTGAAAGTTAGTTTTGAAGCTTGATTATAAATAAACATTTTCAAATTTTAGTAGTTAAAAATAAATTTGATTTCAACTATTTTAATAATTATTGTATTATTAATTTATTTAAAACAAAACTCTTATTTCAATTATTCTTTTAATCTAAATTTATTTCAAACAAAACTATGATTTAAATTATTTTAATCATTCTTGTATTATTAAGTTTGTTTACTTTTTAGTTTAATGTCATTAAGGACTAGGGATTGATGAGGAATAAAATTTCATTACTCTATTAGATGACTTGAAAATACATGTAAATAACTTATCCAGTGCACTTTTTAGGTATCTAACTGAGGGGTTATTACATTATGGCATTAGTGTCTAGATTCAAGGCTAAGGCCTAATAGTGCTCACTAGGTCTCTAAGTAGCATCTTTTTAAGTCTTGTTAGGTTATTATAATTATTTAGGGTATATATCATTTTTTACATGCAATGAGAATCTATTGAACTAGTGTAAGGGAGGGAAATAATATCTAAAGGATCGATTAAGATTAGGATGATTCCTAAAGAGGAATACATCTTTGAACAACCTATTTGACTTATATTGGGGAAAATAGTTCATTGTTATACCATTTATAATCATTATGCTCTAATAATTTGCATAGTTTTAAATGGATAATTTCTATAATAATCACCTTGAAAATTTAGTGTTTACTTCCTATATGGCTTTGTGAGTTAGTCACATAAATATAAGAACCACATAGTTAATTAGAACTAAATATGCATAATTTAAACAACCTCATGGGATGGATAAATAGTGTATAAATATTTTGTTAGTATAGGAACTCATATCCCATCAGGTAAAGTAATATATGATGATTTTGTTGAGTATGATGTCATTATTTTTGGATTAGATAGGTACCCAAATACCGAATCAAACATGAGCTACATGTTTGGTTTGTTTATATCAACAAAAATTTGTCTTAGTTGAACCTTATCATTCAATTGTGTTTGGATAAATGGAATTATGCTTCATGGGAGTGTGATATATTTTTATTTTATGAATGTTGCATTCATATAATGTAACCCTCATTGTAAATTTTAGCTAAAAATTCAAGAAAAACAAATAATATAAGAGTAGTTGAGGAAATAAAAGGTTGGGTAAAAACTTTCAGATCCTTATTAAAAAAGTATTGCAATGGAATGAGAAATTACTAGGTGAGGAATATCATCATATGTTTTCTTTTAGTTGGACTTAGTTATAGCCTAAAGGTTGAGAACACAGAGTGTATAATGTTTTTGATGATGGGGATCCATTATCATAAACATGTGTGAATATATTAATTAAAAATAATCTATTAATATAAAGGTCTATTTGGTAAGAAAACATCTAATCATTTTGTTTGAAGAAGAGCAAGGAATTTTGTTGTCAGGTTACAAATCAAGCATTTTATATTTAAGTAAAAAGTTTAATTTGATTACCACATATCATATTTGATGAGAATTAAAATGGTATGAGTGAAAAAAATTTAAAACAACAAAAGAAATTTTAAGGGAAGGGTTACATGATAATAAACTCTTCTAAAGAGAGAAATGCTCCCATGGATTCTAAAATGGTATTAATAAGAAAAAATGTAGTGGAGGAAAACTAAAACAAAGGAAGGTTAAGTAAGTTTATGTTTTATCTATAGTAGAAATAAATATACCATTAATTTCCTTCATTAATTTGTTGGAAATAAATTTATACTACTTATCAAAATCTAACAACATTTTCTTATAACAGTCGATGACTACTAAATCCTTTTCCAAGTAACACTTTCTTGAATTTTTAGGTAAACATTTTAGTTGGTATGTTGTCATTTTTATTTAATATCTTAGTAAAGAAATATATCTTATAGTTATTATATATAAAAAATGGATATATGTATGTGCACTTTAGTTGTTGAGTAGAAAATATTATATACTAGTGAGTTTGTATTTAACCCTAAAATTTAATCTAAGTGGTTGGAATTATCCTTAGATTAATATGAAATGGGAATATAAAAATGAAATGGTACAAGAGTGATAATTATATATATAACATTCCAATTAGATGATAACCTCAGATATAAGCATATACTAAATCTATTATGTTGAGATAGTTTAAATATGGAAAGTACAAATATGCTAGATATAGAAATGAAAAAGAGGTGATGTAATTATCTTATTATGATGTTAATTCAATTTTGGATCTAGAATAAGTAGGAATCAAGATGGAAGGAGATTATAGAACAATCATTAGATGGAAGATCTGGTAATTTTTCCTCTATAGATAGTAACATTAGCTTGGGATGGTTATGTCAATGCTATTGTTTGAGTTTGATGCTAGTGTCATGTACATAATATGTGTTAGAACATGATGTGACCACCTAGATGTTTATGGTTTTTTGTTTTCCTTCACTTTGGTGCATTTAGATCTGGGTCATGAACTATCACTCGTGAAATTGAAAAACCCTAATTTTCCATCTTTATAATGACCTTAGGGGGAATTGGGTTAGTGGGCACATGATGTTGATCTAACCCCAAATACCTCACTATAAAAGGGAACTACCTACATAGATAATACTAAAGAAGAGGGCATCCCACTCATGTAGTTCTAGAATATGTGTTCTCTTGTGTGTGAATTATATAATATGTGAAAAATAAGTACAATAGTGACCTATCTTGTAACTTAGAAAATTAGGATCTTATGATGTTGTTTTAGTACTTTAAAAATATAGATGTTGATTCCTTATGACTGGTATAGAAAAAGAATAAATAGGGAATCTTTTTGAATTGAATGCTCTTTAAATCCTCTTTGGTCTTATTTTTAGGTGCAGATAGGTTTTCAAAAATGAGGAATGAATTAAGGTTGATATTGTATTTATATCAATCCATTTTGAGTAATAAATCACATTAAAGTGTTGGGATATTAATGGTAGATGTGTTTTCATTGATGTCAAGTGGCATTGGTGATGGCAAATTGGTCTAATAGTTTATATTGATGAAACATGGTGGTCTAATGTACTTGGAATAATGTGATACATGCAAGGGTGTGCATGGGTGTCATAGGTAGATGTTGAATGGATGCATAGAGCTTGGTATGATGATGTTTTACTTATTCTTGATGTGTTATATTCTTAAATGGTTTAATTCATGTGGAATTTATGTGGTATACAATTTAGTTTGCACCTTGTAGGCTTCATCTTGCATGATTGCCTAAGGGTTCTTGAGTGCTTTGAATTATGTGCCATGATATGGAGATTAGTGTGCCTAGAATATGAATTTTAGAAATTTATAGGGTGATAATATGTCAGATAGATGGTTTACAGTAGGTGGAAAGTGGTCTACAGGATAGTTTGGACATTAGCCTAGTTGGATTAGATGGGATTGTGAGCCCTTGTGAAGGGTTAATGAGTGATTTTAGGGTGTTTGACCTTATATATAAATGGGAGATGATAAGAGAGGTGTTTTAAATATTATTTACCAATTAATATGTTACAATATGAGAGATAAAGTTATAAATGAATTCATGTGCTTCAAAGGGTGCTCGAATGCTGTATTTTGAGTTTGAGAGGAAAATTCTCACATTCATCAGCTCATGTAGACTTTACATGGGGAGATGAGCCTTTTTGATAAGTTGATTAGGGTTATTAATATTTTTTTCCAAGCATCATTTCATGGATTGAGGTCATATTCTTTATGAATGTTTGTTAAGAAGGTAAACAAGTTTTTACGTGCAAAAACCCACCTTAGATTTATTTGGAAAGATTTTTATTGTAGGTGATAAGAAATATGGTGGACGGATAGGATGATGATTGGAGGTTTCATAGGAATCCTCTAGAATTTTTAGGATGTGTTTGATAAATCTTGATTGTTTGTGGGTCCCATAGAAAGTGCTTCTTAATAGCATTTTCGATATTGTGAGAGATTTATGAAAGTAACTAGAGGAAAAAATGGGAGTGAGATGAATCTTATGACTTGCCTCAAACATCCATGGAAATTTTTATAAATATTAATTTCTATGTTTCAAAGTTATATGTCCTCAAATTTTCCTAGTTGATATGAAGGAAAGGGTGCCATGAGTGAAAAAGACCAATTAGAGTGAAAGGAGTAATTAGAAAGCCTAATTAGTGAATAGGGATGATTACAATGGATTTGGATCATTTTTGGAGACCTATTAATCATGTTACATTAGTTATTATGTTTTTATGATGCTCATACATAGGTGAAATAGTGCTTGCAAAGTGACTTATCAGAGTAATGAAGACTGTGAGAAAGTGATTTGAGGAATTGCTCTATTACACCAATAAATGATGATAAAACAAGAGAAATATCTACTTGAGAGTGATATTGATATCACATATAATATATTAATATTGATTATATGTTATTAAGGTGTTATTTCAAGTGCTAGACAAGAACATCTACATGACTGTACTGTTGGAAGCTATAGACAATCTGAGTGGTCAGTTTGAAGGAGTAAGTTGGAAGTTGTTTGAGTAGAGTTGAAGAAACAATAAGTATGAAGATGTTATAAAAGTATAAAATGTTTATGGTAAGGTTTTATAAGTCATTTTTTGTTTCTAATCAAGTTTAGAGTATAAAAAATACTTGACTATAATTTGATTGTATTTTACCAGAATTGAGTGAGCCTGTGATATTGGTGTTTTTGGATGTTGAAGCCTATTTAGTGAATATAAATGGTTTTGGTGGTGTATATTAGTTAATTTAGGGCCCATTAATGTTATTTATTAATATGTTTATGTTTAATAATTTAGCGTACACTTTATATGTGTGATATAGTGTTTTCATTGTGTGAAGACCTAATTAGTGAGTAGTCTAAATGGCTTGGTTCATGAGGTGAGTTGGTGTTCCAGGTGGAATGGAAATTTGTGGGAGTATGAAAGGGTATATTATATGCATTTTTTATGTGTTTTATCTATTGTGTTAGGTTGTAGAGCTAAAAGCTTCAACCCTTTGCAAACGGTGGAACAATGGTTGCTGAGATCCAGGAGAACCGGCATCGGCAGCAGGACCGACGTCGGCAGAGACTAGTGCAGAAGGCCACCGACGACGGCAGGAAGTCAGCCTACGTTGGCAGAACCAAACAAGTAGGGACCAACGTCGGTCGCCTGTGTGTTCCAGAACTGCTTGTTTCACAGATAGTTAGTTAAGTGAACGAAGAGTTTGCATGTTGAGACCAGTTAGAGTCTTGGGCTGCAAGGACAATTGTCTAAATTAAGAGTCTAAGTTATTGTTTGAGTTAGGGATCTATTTATAGACCCATTGGCATGTATTGTTTAAGCATGAGATAGAAAGGAAGAGTTCCTTCTAGTTGTAAGATCTGTGAGTTGCAGGTTGTTGCAAGCTCATTGGGGATCTACATGTAAGTTTGGTCTTTGAATTGCAGGTTGCAGGTTCATGAGAGATCAGCTTGAAGTGCTATAGAGTGCTTGATGTACCGTCAGGGTTATTACTAACTGGTTGGTGAGGTGAACACCAATTCTGTGTGTGAGTTGGTTGTTGGGACCATTTTTTTGTGTAGGAGAGTGTGTGTGAGAAGAATTACTGTACACTTGAGGTGTGGTGATCCTCTGTAAGGTGAAAGAGTGTGGCGGCTCTTTGTTGTATTCTTTTTTGTATAGTGTTAATACAAGATAGTGTATTGTCTCTCATATTCTGTGCTATTGGTGAATTCTAGTTACTTGTGTTTCTAGTTATTTCCGCATATTCAATTGCTTATATTTGGTAATCATACTATGCTCTTTCTGAGGAGCAAGATCCTAACAGGTGGAATTAGAATAGGTGTGTTTGTTCTTGGATTTATCTTCCACCTCCTCCCAACAAGTGGTATCAGAGCCTTGGTTGTAGGTTCTTGAGCTTGATACCAACAAGTGGTATCAGAGCTTTAGGTTGGGATACTAACAGATTGGTGTAGATCTGGGTAGTGTGTTTTGATTACAGGTTACTCACAGGGTTTTTGTTTGAGTGGGAGTTGAGCAATGGCAGAAAGCAGTCAACTACGAATGGAAAAGTTTAATGGCAAGAACTACCAATTATGGAGGATGCAGATTGAGGACTATCTGTATCAGAAAGATTTGTACTTACTGTTGGGTGGGGTTGCTAGCAAACCCTTGGATATGAAAGATGAAGAATGGGAGGTTCTTGATTGGAAGGCTTTGGGATCTGTTAGATTGAGTCTTGAATCATCTGTGATTTCCAGCTTATCACAGTGTAAGACAATAGTGGAGTTGATGAAATCTTTGGCAAATTTATATGAAAAACCCTCGGCTTCTAATAAGGTATTTCTTATGAAGCGTTTATTTAATTTGCAAATGTTGGAAGGTGGATCTGTTCATAGCCATCTTAGTGATTTCCATGGTTTAGTAAACCAATTAAGTTCAATCAATATTGTATTTGATGATGAAATAAGAGCTCTCTTAATCTTGTGTTCATTACCTGAAAGTTGGGAAGGTTTGGTAATGGCAGTTTCTAATACTGTGTCTCCTTCAAAAGTCTTAAAAGTGGATGATATTGTGAGTGTGATCTTGAACGAAGAGATACGCAGGAAAAGCACAGGTGAATCATCTATATATGTTTTGAGTGTTGAAGGAAGAGGAAGGCCAAGAGAGAAGATAGAGTGTGGGAGATCAAGGTCAAAGATGGGCAAGAGATCCAAGTCTAGGTATGGCAGAATAACCTGCTGGAAATGTGGAAAGCAAGGGCACTTAAAGAGAGATTGCAGATCGAGTACAGATCAGCATGAAGAACATGAAGAAGAAGTAGATGTTGCAGGTTACATTGCATAGGATGCTCTGGTATGTTCTTTGGATAAAGTAGAATCTTGGGTATTAGATTCTGGTGCCTCTTTTCATGCATCCCCACATAGGGAATTTTTTCATGAGTATGTCCAGGGAGATTTTGGAGAAATTTGTGTAGGGGATGGTAAGCCATGTCAGATTGTTGGCAAAGGCAAAGTGAAGCTGAAACTGTAGACAGGTAACACATGGGTGTTAAAGGAGGTCATGCACGTCCCAGTTCTGAAGCAGAATCTGATTTCTATTAGAAGTTTGGGTGAAGAGGGTTGCACAGTAACTCTCATAGTAGACTCTTGGAAGGTTACCAAGGGTACACTTGTTGTAGCTAGAGGTAAGAAAGTAGGTACGCTTTATCTATCTACTTGTTTTACTGATTCTGTTTCTGGGTTATCTACTTCAACTGTAGATTCAGAGATGTGGCTTAATAGGCTTGGTCACATAGATAAGAAGGAGATGCTGGTTCTTGAGTCAAAGAGTATGCTTTCAGATTTGGAAGGCATGGATCGTGGTTTCTATATGCAGAAGAAGAAGGTGAGGTTTCTTGAGGAATCCGATGTTAGTGACAAGAACAGGAAAGCCTTGGTTTTCAAGGAGAAAGTGACGGACAGAGTTCAGCACAAGGTGCAGAGGAATTCTGAGCAGAGCAAGGGTGATTTGGACAAGGGTTTAATCCAAAAGGAGCTCATGGGAAAAAGTCAGGTCTCATAAGAAAAACACAGAGACCGACGTCGGCAGGAAAATCGGCATCGGTGTCCAGACAGGGACCGACGTCGGCTATGTGCAGCTCGACGTTAGTGACTCGGGGTAGACAGAGACCGGCGTCAGCCAGGGGAAACTGACGTTGACAGTGAGGTAGTCACAGGGAACCGACATCGATTGACTGTAGACTGAGATGTGACTGGCATCGGTCACTGAGACGAATTTTGGGTGGACAACAAGCTGTCATGGAGTCTCAAGCACCCATATGGAGGACTGAAGGTGTAAGTAAGTTCTTAAATTCATCATTTCCCTTCTTTACACTACTTATTGCTCACTTACGGCATAGGACCAGGAAGTTGTTGAAGAAGCATAACAGGTAGATCCAGGAAACAATGGGAGCTAGGCATGAATGAGGATGTGATTCCTTGGAGGAGAACCAAACAGGTGTTTTGGGTAGTGTTGCCAGCTGGAAGTAAGCACTGAGAGACGAATGGATGTTAAGGATAAAGAAGAGCGTAAATGGATACGTGAGATGGAAGATCAGGGTATATGATTTTGTATTAGCTGCAGTGCAATGGAGGTTTGTTCATTGTGTTTCTCTTTACCAAGTTGGATAGTATTAGCTACACTATCCTATTTTCTGTATGATGTGCTTGTTGCAGGGTTACATATACAGGTATTGCTGAACTAAAGGTAAAGCTAGTTCAGGTGTTTGTCATGGAGAATCTGAGAGCAACAAGATTCTTTGGCATGAGTGTCTTCTAGAGACATGGAAGGTCATGTGTTGACTTTGTTTCAGGATAATTGTGTGAAACCGGTTAGCACGCCGATGGTTAGACAGTTCACAGAACAAGTGTCTTGATTCACATAATGAGGTTGAGTGCATGGTATGTACTAAACCTGAGTTTTCCCAAGCAGTGGGAGTTATCACAAGTTTGGAGTCAATCCGGGAAAGTAATACTGAAGGGCAGTTCAGTGGGACCAGCAACAGGCGCACATGTTATGCAGGGTCAAGTTCTCTTTTCTACATGGTTGTAGATGTGGATGTGGCAGGTGATTTGGATGACAGGTTTTGCACCATGGATTTTGTGGTGGTTGGTCTTCAAGGGTGTTTTTTAAAGATGGATACATAGCCAAGGGAACAAACTAGACGGTGTACAGGTACAGGTACAGGTTGTAGCTGTTTATCTCCAAGTGGGAGATTGTTAGGTTGTAGAGCTAAAAGCTTCAACCCTTTGCAAACTGTGGAACAATGGTTGCTGAGATCCAGGAGAACCGGCGTCGGCAGAGACCAGTGCAGAAGGCCACCGGCAATGGCAGGAAGTCGAACGACGTCGGCAAAACCAGACAAGCAGGGACCGACGTCGGTCGCCTGTGTGTTCCAGAACTGCTCGTTTCACAGAGAGTTAGTTAAGTGAACGAAGAGTTTGCATGTTGAGACCAGTTAGAGTCTTGGGATGTGAGGACAATTGTCTAAATTAAGAGTCTAAGTTATTGTTTGAGTTAGGGATCTATTTATAGACCCATTGGCATGTATTGTTTAAGCATGAGATAGAAAGGAAGAGTTCCTTCTAGTTGTAAGATCTGTGAGTTGCAGGTTGTTGCAAGCTCATTGGGGATCTACATGTAAGTTTGGTCTTTGAATTGTAGGTTGTAGGTTCATGAGAGATCAGCTTGAAGTGCTATAGAGTGCTTGATGTACCAGCAGGGTTATTACTGACTGGTTGGTGAGGTGAACACCAATTCTGTGTGTGAGTTGGTTGTTGGGACCATTTTTTTGTGTAGGAGAGTGTGTGTGAGAAGAATTACTGTACACTTGAGGTGTGGCAATCCTCTGTAAGGTGAAAGAGTGTGGCATCTCTTTGTTGTATTCTTTTTTGTATAGTGTTAATACAAGATAGTGTATTGTCTCTCATATTCTGTGCTATTGGTGAATTCTAGTTACTTGTGTTTCTGGTTATTTCCGCATATTCAATTGCTTATATTTGGTAATCATACTGTGCTCTTTCTGAGGAGCAAGATCCTAACAGGTGGAATTAGAACAGGTGTGTTTGTTCTTGGATTTATCTTCCACCTCCTCCTAACATATTGTTTAATGCTTAAGGTGGATCAAGGAGTCCAAGGTGTAATGTGTTGGTTTGTATGTCTAATTCATTTAGGTCTGTATTAGGCCAATTTGGTGTTTTGGGTAATGACTGACCTATGGAAAGATTGTCTCATTAATTTCACGTGTATGAGGATATATTTTAATGGTAATAAAATTATGTTAAAAATATTGGATGACCAATTTGGGTTATATGAGAGTATGGTATATATACTAGGCCAAATTGGCCTATTTGATGTGTAGAGAGAGTATGGACAAAATTGAAAGAAAGAGCTCTATCAAGGAGTAAATATAGGTCATTGAGGACAATCAAAGGTTGAAGAATATCAGTCATGTTTTTTTATCAAGTTAATGAGATATCAAATCATTATACCTAATATTCTAAAGGGTGATTTGGTTGAGCAAATGAGTTAGAAGTGCCTGCCTTGAGAAGAGAAGTAGGTTTGAAGGTGTTATAGCAAGAGGAGGTCATCATTAGATATATAATACATTAGAGTAGTGGTTTCCATCAGATCTAAGGTGTTTGAGTGGGTTCTTAAGATCTTATGGGGTTGTATCCTCTTTTCTATTTGGAACTAGCTAAAGGTCTAGTAGGTACTAGACTAAATTAAGGGGTGGGTGCTCCTTAATCAGTTGATGCTGATCTAAAAGTCTCATGTTTGTGATATCTTTATAAGACTATATTCTATTGTTTTTTAGGCTTGATACTAGGTTTTTTACCCCTATATGTTTTCCCACATAAATAATGTGTTCATATGATGTATGCTCTTGTTCATGCTTTAGATGTATAAGCTTGCATATTCATGTTGCTAAATAAAATTGATGTATGATGAATGGGTTTTGGAATTAAATGTTCATTATTGTCTAAAAATTCACCCCTACTCTTAGTATCTACTTCCATTAATTGGTATCAGAGATAGACCTTTGAAGGAGGCTTAACAACCTAGAAGTGATCCTAAACAGCTTGGAGGTGATCTTGTGAGTAGCTTGGTGATTGGTGTGAGTATAGCCAGTTTGTTGTTATAATTGGTGATGATTAGTATGGTAGCCTAGTTTATGTCATGTTTCTTCATGTTTTATTTGATTTTTGATTTCATTATTTATGAATTATTAATGTTTCTCTTAGATGGTTAAGGATGTCAAGGTAAGGATTGTTCTTCGCTCAAGCCAAGGTGTGTTGTTTGTTGTTACATGTGGTTCTTCAAGCATGAGGGTTTGTTAAAGAAATAATATGGAAATGAATAAGGATTATGTTGAAGATAAGTCTAAGATAAAACCTATGTTTATATAAAAAATGACCTTGAAGACATATTGAAAGACAGTACTATTTGTATTAGTTCTCCATGAGACTTAATGAGGGTATGAGAGCTAATGAAGCTTTCTGAATAAGAGTGAATGGTTTGTGGATACCTATGATGGAGAAGACTCATATAAAATAGATGAAAAGTATATTACAAGGTATAATTCATTAAGAGAGATTTGTAAGTGTGTTTTTTGGTAAGAAACTATCCATGGAAGTTGAATATGTGTCAATGTCTCTTGATTGATAGACTAGTGTGACTTGCTAAGTTTAATGGTGACCTTAAACTCTCAAGGTGACTAATGAAAGTGTATGATAGTATTATCAAGGTAATATGACCTTTGTAGATTCTCTGAGAGTAATCAAATTAATCTTATATTTTAAGATATAGTTCAAGAGGTAAAATATAGTAATTTGAGGGTTTTAAGATGAGTTATGACTACAAACCCTAAGCGTGTTTGAGTGCAAGGTAATGTTCAAAGGAACATAAGTCATAAAATAGGTATTATAGTTGAGGATTGGATTTCAATATCAATTTTATTCAAGATGAGAATTAGTGTTCATGATTTTTAATGCTTAGAGCTGATATAAGTAGGTTGGCTTGTTGTTTGTCTTTTGAATAGTCACAAAAGTTTTGAAGATATTTCTTGTTATTGTAGCTTCACAAGATTTCTTGTCAGCTTGAAGGAGATTTTTGAAAGTCATATTGAAGGTTTTATGGTCATTTTAATGTTTATTTATTGTCAAGGTGACCTGATAAGGTCATAAATGAGTGTGATGGCATCATGAAAAAAGTTTGAGTAATTTGAGGTTGATAGTTATTTTGAGTTTCTTGTTAGGGTTCTAAGTATGATTATTAAAGAGGTTTAATAAAAAAATTTCAAGAGTTACCTTTATGTATATGCCTTGTATATGAAATTATTTATAAAGGGAGAATGATCTAAGGATCATTGAATGCTTGTATGTTGTTTGGTCTCTGTTACATATCTAAAGATGCCATAAGTTTTAAGTTTTCATAATAGGGTCTTAACTGTGAAGGTGAGTTTTATCCTTTGAGTAAATTTGAAGGGATTTAAAAAAGAGATAAATGGACTAAGAGGTTGGTTATGACCTTAAGGTCATGTATCAAATGTCTAATCGTTAGTAGGTGTATACATAAAATTATATGGACATGCATTTCCATGAAGTACTTTGAATAATTCTTAGCCATAATGGCTTGTGGGGTCTAAATGATAGATGGTTGATGAATTAAGTATAATATGGGAGATATTACTAATTATCTCAGATGTTCAAGTTAACCCAAGAAGTCAGTTAGAAGTAACAATGGTTTTAGAAGGAATGTTCAGGTCTCCTAGTTCTAAAGTGTCATTTTGATCAATTTTTTATGCCCTAGTTTAGTGATGATTTAAAGGAAAAGGAATAAGATATTTATATAAGGTCATTATGAATATTTAAAAAATTAATTCCCATATGGTTTGTGGTCTTGATGTGCTTAGATATGTGTTTTATGGTTAAAATTCCAAGTTGACCATTTTTAGTAGTAATGACTACCTAGAAGGTGCCCAAAGTGCTCTTTTGATTATTTATGATGGCTAGAATATTTTAAATAGATGATTAAAGTTTTCTTTGACATTTAAAATCAGAAAAGGAGGTATATAGATGTTCATGAGGTACTTAGATGTGATTTTGACCTTTTGGTCAAGGTGTTTGCTATAGATAATGAGCCTATATGCACATGTTACTTGGTTTTAAGGATCATCTAATGAATTAAGATGTGTCAATATAAGTTTGATGATCAATAAGGTATTAATATGTGATTGATACTTGTTCTATGTGTTTTCATAGGTTGATGAATGCTTTTTGCTAGATGGAGCATTTTGAGTGGTCTCTGGCTTCTCTTCTCAAGAGCATGTGTTTGGTGGCTTAAAGGAAGTTATGGTTCCCAAAGGTGTAGAGGCCTAAAAATTTTCATGGTATTATTTTTTTGGTCTCTAAGTGTGGTATGTAGATTAGGTGTCTACATTAACCAAAGGTTGACTTTTGACCAAATGTTACTTTGAAGGCCTAGTGAGTTGGGCATGTTTGGAAAAGTGGTCAACCTTTGTATTTATAGGCTAGAAGCTTTATAAACAATTGAATGGGCCAAATTGGTATCTAAATAAAGTTTTACAGTGCTTTGGAAGTGAGTATAACTCATTGTATTCATGTTTTAGCTCACTAGGAGGAGTAATTGGCTAGTAGTCTAAAGAAAGAAGTATGCTAAGAAGGATGAGTATGAAGCTCATTCTTGTCATGTATTATGGGACATGGTATTGGAATTTATATATGGAATTTAATGGTTTGAAATAATTATGGTAGAGTGTTATGAGGTTTGTAGTGGCTAGATAGGGCTACAAGGAGTCCAAGTAGATTTAGTGAAGAAAATGAAGATTTTTGAGAAAATTTTCAAAATAAGGTTGGAATTGTCAGTTCCAATTGATCATTTTGGCCTATTATAATTATATTTTAGCTATGGTGGTGTGCTTGAAGTTCCTTTGGTGGTCTTCAAGGTGTCTTGAGTGTAATGGTATGTGAACTTGCATAGTATTGTAGTGCTCATGCTATTTTTTGAGTTGATGGTAGTTTTTCTTAGAGGTATTTTTGGTGTGCATGGGTTGTGTATATTGATGGGGAGCCTTCAAAGTGGAATAGGGTCCTATGGGGAGCTATGTTGCCTTGTAGATTGGTGACAGGTCCAAGGATCTTGATGGTTCAAGAGTAATTTTTGAGTGAGAGCATCTTCCAAGGGTTTTTGCCTATTTGAGGTCTAAGTGGTCCATTTTTAGAAGATTTGCTTTAGGTGAGCATATTTTCATGAGTTTATTATAACTCATTTACTTGTTTTCTATGGTGCCTAGTGTTGAAAAGAGTCCACTTTATCATTTTGGAAAAGGGGGAGAGAGAAAATGAGTGGTGTCATTAATGACAAAGGGGGATATTGTTGTGATATTGATGGTAGATGTGTTTTCATTTATGTCAAGTGGAATTGGTGATGACAAAGTGGTATAATAGGTCAAACTGATGGAACATGGTGGTGTAATGTACTTGGAGCAATGTGATACTTGCAAGGGTGTGCATGGGTGTCCTAGGTAGATGTTGTATGGTTGAATGGAGCTTGTTATGATTATTTTTAACTTTCTCTTAATGTGTTATATGCTCAAAAATTGATTTCATGTGGTCTTCATGAGGTATATAGTTTAGTTTATACCTTATAGGCTTGATCTTGTATGAATGCCTAAGGGTTCTTGAGTACTTTGGCTTTTGTGCCATGATATGGAGCTTAGTGTGCCTATCATATGAATTTTTGACACTTATGTGGTTTTAAGAGGTTAGATATATGGTTTTCAAGAGGTGGAAAGTGGTTTACAAGATAGTTTGGCCATTGGCCTAGTTGATTTAAATGGGCTTATGAGGCCTTATGAAGGGTCAATGTGTGATTTTATGGTTTTTAACATTATATCTACATGGGAGATGATAATATATGTATGTTTAAGTTTATTAACCAATTTATATTTTATTATATGAGATAAATAGTTAGAAATGACTTAATATGCTTCAGAGGGTGCTCGAATGGTGTATTTTGTGTTTGAGAGGAAAATTATCACATTAATTAGCTCATTTATAATTTCCATGGGGATATGATATTTTTTGAGAAGATGAGTAGGGTTACCAACAAGGTTTTCCAAGAATTATTTCTTGCATTAATGTCCTATTATTTATGAATGATTTCTAAGAAGGTAAGCAGGTTTTTATGTGCAAAAACCCTAATCTTAGATCCAATTGGAAATATTTTGATTTTATGTGCTCAAAAATATGGTGTACGGATATTATTATGATTTTAGGTTGTATATGACTCCTATAGGATTTTGAGAATGTGTTTGATAAATCTTGATTGTTTGTGGGTCCCATAGAAAAGTGCTTCTTAATAATATTTTTGATATTGTGAGAGATTTATGAAAGTAACAAGAGGAAAAAATGGGATTGAGATGAATATTATGAATTGCATCAAACATAAATGGAAATTTTTTATAAATATTAATATCTCTTTGTCAAAGTTATAGGTCCTCAAAGTTGCCTAGTTTATATGAAGGAAAGGGTGCCATGAGTGAAAAACACCATTCGAAGTGAAAAGAGGAATTAGAAAGCCTAATCAGTGAATAGGGATGATTAAAATGGATTTTGGTCCTTTTTTTAGGTGTATTAATCATGTTCCATTAGGTATTAATTATTGATGATGCTTATACATAGGTGAAATAGTGCTTTCAAAGTGACTTATCTGAGTAATGAAGACTATGAGAAAGTGATTTGAGGAATTGGTCTATTAGACCAATAACTGATGATAGAACAAGAGAATTATCTAATTTATATTTATATTGATATCACACATAATTTATTAATATGTATTATATGTTATGAAAGTGTTCTTTCAAGTGCTATACAAAAACATCTACATGGTTGTACTGTTGGAAGTTATAAATAATCTGAGTGGTTAGTTTGAAGGAGTAAGTTGGAAGTTGTTTGAGTAGAGTTGAAGAAAAAAATAAGTATAAAGATGTTATAAAATTATAAAATATTTATTATAAGGTATTATAATTCATTTATTATTTCTAATAAAGTTTTGAGAGTAAAAAATACTTGACTATAATTTGATTGTGTTTTACTAAAATTGAGTGAGCCTATGACATTGGTGTTTCTAGATGTTTGGATCATATTTAGTGAATATAAATGGTTTTTTTGATGTTTATTAGTTAATTTAATACCAATTAATTTTATTTAATCATATTTTTAATGTAATAATTGAGCGTACATTTTAGATGTGTGAGATAGTGTTTTTAGTGTGTGAAGACCTAATTAGTGAGTAGTCTAAATGGCTTGGTTCATGAGGTGAGTTGGTGTTACAAGTGTAATGTAACTTTTTGGAAGTATTTAATGGTATATTTTAGTAAGTGTTTATGTGTTTTATCTATTGGTTAAGGCTGAAGGTGGATGAAGGAGTCCAAGGTGTAACGTGTTGGTTTGTAGGTCTAATTCATTTAGGTCTCTATTAGGCCTATTTGGTGTTTTGGGTTATGACCGACCTATGGAGATATTTTACAATTCATGTAACATGTATGAGGATATATTTTAATGGTAATAAAATTATGGTAAATATATTGGATGACCAAGATGGTTTAGATGAGAGTATGGTATATATACTAGGCCTAATTGACCTATTTGATGTGTAGAGAGAGTATGGAAAAAAGTGAAAGAAAGAGCTTTATCAAGGAGAAAATATATGTAATTAAGGAAAATAAGAGGGTGAAAATTTTTATTCATTTTTTTTTATCATATTCATGAGCTAACAAGTCATTAGACCTAACAGTCCAAAGGGTGACTTGGTTGAGCAAATGAGTTAGGAGTGCTCGCATGGAGAAGAGGATCAAGTTTGAAGGTGTTAGAGAAAGCTAATGTTATAATTAGATGTATAATACATTAGATAATTTGTGGAAATCAGAGATAATGCGGTTTAGTGGGTGATTAATCAAATAGGGGATTGTATCCTCCTTTTTAGTTGGAGCTAGCTAAAGGTCTAGTATGTATTGGACTAAACTGAGGGGTGGGTGTTCCTTGATCAATTGATCTTGATCTAAAAGTATCATGTTTTTTATATATTTATAGGAATGTAGTCAATTTTTTTTCATAATTTATATTAGGTTTTAATCCCCTAGAGGGTTTTCCACATAAATGATGTGTTCATATGATGTATGCTCTAGTTCATGCTTTGGATGTCTGAGCTTTCATGTCCAGGTTTATAGCTCAAATTGATGTATGATGAATGGGTTTTGGAATTTAATATGAATTATTTTATACTAATTCACCCCCCTACCCCTCTTATTAGTTAATTCCAACATAAATCACTTAGGATGACTATTAGAATACATTTCATTTAAAAATTGGATTAGTTTAGGGTACTAGACACTTGTGTTGAGATAGTATAATAACTTTGACACTATTATTTTTCTTGAACATTAGTACCTAGGGATTAAGAAAGTAGGCATATGTTCTAAAATTTTAGAGATGGAATATAAGTACATTTTAAATGTTCTAGTTAAGAAATAAGGCCTAGATCATCAACATAAAACTATTCAAACTAAGAGATATATTCCAAGGGGAACAAAGATAGAGCATATGTGATACTTACATAAGTGGGAAAGGTAAATAACTAAGAGTAAAAACCAAGCTCTGAGTTTTCAAAGTGTATAAGACTAAGGTTATACATAATCATAAAATATCATCTACATTTTACCCCCATTTAATATAGTAATTAAATATCTATTTAAAGGAAAGGAATACATACCTGGGTGTGTATACACACCTTATCTTTGCATGTGCCCAACTTGAGTGATTTTTTGGTGACTAACCTACAACCAAGAGCATGCTAAAATATAAAATCAGTGCATATAATCTAGGTTGAAATTAATTTAAGATAGATTGAAACTAAAATAACAAGGTTTAGGAGTACACTTATGTGTCAATGTAACCACCTTGCCTATTGGAAATTTGTTTTGAAAAAGATGTATTGTTGTAAGGCTTTGAAACTTAGATTAAGAAAAATATAAATAAATATTTAAATTTAAAATATCTAAGAAGATAGAGAGATATTGGAATTCATATTCCCTTAAATTTGGATCAAAGTTAGTTGCCACATGGTAGTTGAGATTAACTCAATTGTACAACCCAATGATACTTATAATCTAGTGATGATGGATGATCAAGTCCAACTTAAAAACTTTGAAATATTTAGTGATTTGATCACCTAAACCATACAAAAAATAAACCAACTATTGCAATATATTGTCTCAATAAAATTCCATAAAAGTCTATAGGGTATCAGTATAAAAAGTCTATGATATGGTAATATTCCATAAAATAGTCTTAGAATCTGAAATTGATTTGGATTTTACAATATTGAGCACATGTTGCATGTCATATGCAACTTATTTATGTCTCAAGCTGAATTTGTGTATAAAAATAATACCAATGTGTATAATTCTACCACAACTGTGAATTTGAATCATATAACTAAATGCTTTGGCCAGTTTGGATAATTGTGTAAGTGTGGAGGACATGATTCCAAAACATGCCCCCACTATATATGGATAAATATTAAAAGTGATATAAGTACCAATATGGAGGAAATATTTCCAAAACATGGCCCCATTATAAACAAGAGATGTTGAATACTGAATAGGTGTGGAGAATATGCTTCCAAATCATGCCCCAATGGAATTTGGGAAATGATATAAGTATCATATATTGAATGAATGTGTATAACATGATTCCAAAGAATGACCCCATTGAATCTAAGAACTATGATTGTGTGTAAACCATGCCCATATTACATGCCCCCATTGAATTTTAAAACTAATATAAGTACCATGTACTGAATAAGCATGGACAAACTAATTCCAAATCATGCCCCCATTGAATCTAAAAAGTAATATAAGTACCATATATTGAATGAGTTTAAAGAATATACTTGTAAATCATTCCCCCACTAAATCTAAAAACTATTGCAAGTGTGGATAACATGCCTCTATGACATTCTCACACTAATATTTCCTTTTTTTGAGGTGACATAAATTTAGGAGGTGGTAGTTACCTCACTCAAAAGGATAAAACAACTATATAATTTGTGAATGTAACCATGTAGCATATACAAGGAACATGTCTAGGTAAATATATTATTAAATAACATAGAACCAATGTGTCACATGTAGGAATAAGATGCATGATAAATATCATGAAAAAATTTAGATAGTAGAAATACAAGCTCAACAAGTAAACAAGCACACATATAAGATCACTCAAAAGCAAGTCAAAAGGTAATGGTCCAAGGATGTTGAAAATAAGGGGAATGTTAAAATATCACAAATAAAAGGGACATAACTTATTAAAATGTATATAAAATTGGTAAAGACATATTTAAATGTCCATAAAATTAATAATGACATATGAATATGTCAATGCAATCATACATAGGAATAGGGGATGCAAGAAAATGAACATATTCAAATACTCAAATAAGGAATATAATAGCAAGGAAAGACACTAAAGTAAGTGTATAAAGTAAATCATAAGTAAACAACATAAAAATTTAATAGTAACCCATGGATCCACTGACTTAGGAAAATATGTCAAGTGTATAAAATATCAAGTACCTTGTGTAATATATAATCATGGATAATAGGCATGTGTAATTATATATGTAAGCTTAAACATGATAATGTAAAGTGATCATCAAAACCATATAATCTATGTGTGTCAATATCAAAGAAGTAAATTCCCCTAATGTCCATATGAAATGAGTACAGGTAAATCCAAACATGTGAAATAATAATGTATCATTGTATGTGTATGCTTGTATCACACTCAAATTTAAGTGTGAAACACATGTGTATATAGGACTAACTAAGTATGCCATCCATCAACATGGAACTAATGAATTTATGATAATTATCCAATAAAATTTGTAAGTGATGAAAGCGTTTTTGGATTTTTGAATATTTTGTTGATTTGTTTAGTATTTTTGAAGTTTTTGGAGAATATCATCATATGATTCCATCCAATGGATGGTCATATATATCTTCCTAATGTGAACCATACAAATTTAAGTTGGATCATTTAAATTATTTGAATCATGATTGGATAGGTTTAAATGGTACATAGCATGTTCTTCCTCACATTTTTCTTGTGTATTATAGTAATTAATTCTATAATTTGAAATATATATTAATTTGACTTCATGAGAAAAACAAATTCCTTACTTATTTGGATAAAAGTTTACTTCAATTAGGTATATCTAAAGAGTTCCTAATGTAAATGCATATGGATATGTGTTATTCATAACCCAAACTCATGTTTGAATTAGTTTAGGACCACAAGCTATTGGTAATAATATGTTTCCTAAGGATTCTTTCCAAATGACCTTCTTTTGCAAGTCTTGTAGATTAAAACCAAGCTGCTAAAAATGATTTATATGGAAAGTTATTTTTGTTTTTATATGATCAATATGGTTATGCCCAGAATAAGCATTACCCATTTATAATTTAATCATTAAATATTATTAGAGTCTATTAATTTTTGGTTATTTTGAAACTAATTTATTTGGAAGATCCTCAAATATAATCTTTTGGTCATCGATAAGATCCTAGATGTTATGCTTCAAGGTAAATAAAAGGTTTTTAGAGTGCCTGATTCCCTAACGACAATGACAATAAACTTTTACATCATATCATTTGGATAGAGGTTTACTAAAATAAACCCTCATAGGACGATAGAGACATAAAAGTTATAAATATATTAACTATGGGATTAATTGAATTTGGGGACTAAGTTAAACATGTAAATTATCTTTTTTGTACCTTGGATAGCATAGTCTGATTAGATTATCATAATAGTGTGTCAATTTTGGACTCATATTTAGAGTATTGTAGTTTAATATTATCTATTTTTTGGACCATATCTTAGTGTTTGAAGGTATTAGGATCTATTGAAAATATGTAAAGGATTCTTTGATGATAAAATTTCAAGCATGTGTGCAATGTAGATATAACCACATATATTTTATGTATCCAAGATTGTCCTAATAGAATGTTATAGTTTTAATCATTTGATATAATTTGGCATAAAGTGGAAAATGTTTGGGGACCCATAGTAATATTCAATGTAATTTGACCAACTAGAGGAATTTGTGATTTGTCAAACCTTTATATTTGCATAATTGTTTTTCATTAAGATTTGAGTTGACATCTGCAGTGGCTAGGAATTTTATGTTACAAATGTTTAAGTTTAATCCATTATCAATGAGCACTCTTTCGATACATTTACTTTGTATAGTCACTTATATGAATAAAGGATTTTTTTTTCAATAATATGTCTAGATGGAAAATCTATTGGATCAAAGGTAATGAGTTTGTTATATTTATTGATATCTCTTAGTATATGTGTAAAATAAAAAGGATCAATATCACTTGGAACTTGTGACTCATGTAATCCATTGTATAGGATATACTTATAAGCATTAGATTATTTTAGTGACTCAAGGATTGAAATTTTTATATGCATATTGATTAATTGGTCAATAATGTCATATCCCTTAGATTATGGTTTTATGTCATCAAAAAAGTAATTTTTAAGAGAGATCAAGTGTTGTTTTCTATTTAAAACCCTCTTATTATAAACATTAAAAATATGAGAAGATTATAAAAACATATGTTTTGAATCTCTCAGAGATATAAATGAGCTAATTAGGCATGAGATAAGAAAAATTTAATAATCACTATAAGGTAATGTAACATGAAATAATTAATATAACTATCCATGGAAAACATGATCATAAAAGTTATAGAAATTTAGGGATAGATAATAAGAAAAATAGAAAACCATAAGTGACATAATGTTTTATTTTCAAAGATTGGGTTTAATAAATATTTAACCCTAAAATAGAAATATAAGTGATTGGATTTAGCCTTAAGATAACTATTAAAGGGGTATATGTAAATGAAATGACATAATGGTGATAACGAGATTTATAGTAGGACAATTAGATGCTAAACTTAGATATAAACATACACTAAATTTATCATGTTGAGATAGTAAAAATATGGAAAGTATAATTATTATAGATATAAACATGACAAATAAGTGATTTACTTATCTTGTTTTGATTTTAATATAGTTCTAGATCTAGAACAAACATGAAGTAGGCTAGAAAGAGATTGTAAAATAGTCATCATATAATGGATTTAGTACTTATAACTCTCTAGATAGTAATTTTAGCTTGGGATAGTTACACCAATGCTAATGTCTAAGTTTGATACTAGTGTCATATATGGAATATTTAATATAATAGGATGTGACTACCTAGATGTTTATGGGTTTTACTTCACCCTCAATCTGATGCAATTATATTTGTGTCATGGAATATTGTTCCTTATGAAATGGAAAAACCATAAATTTCCATCTTCATAGTGATCTTAGGAGAAAATGGGTTAGTGGGCACATGATTTGGAGCTAACTCCAAAGAGCCTATTATCATAGGGTGTTTCCTACATCTCCAATACTTTAGAAGATGGCTTCATAATCATGTAGTTATCCCTTATGTGTTGGATTTTATGTGAATAATATAATATGTACAAAATAATTACAATATTGACCTGGCTTGTAACTTAAAAAACAAGGATCTTGGAATGTTCCTTTAGTACATTAGACCTATAGATGTGCAATTCTTATAACTAGTATAGAAATGTGAATAAATTAGGAGCTTTGTTTAATTATATTCTCTTTGAATTCTCTTTGGTATTTATGATAGGTGTATATGGGATTTAATATGTGAGGAATGAATGAGGGTTGATATTGTAATTATATCAATCCTTATGGAGTAATAACTTACATTAAAGTAGTTAAGTTGACTATTAGGATATGTTTCATTTTTAAATTAGATGAATTTAGGGCACTGGGCACTTACATAAAAACAAGAGAGTAAAATAGATACTAATATCTATCCTATATGTTAGATTATACACCCCACTCTTGACACAACTAGATTCCAACTGGACTTTAGATTGATTTCTACCAAATAATACAAATTAAGCCTAAGAATCATGGAATGTCCCAATTTAATTTGTATATCAGACATTAGTGATCAAAATAATGTTTAGGAATCTCTTTTGGGTTATTATCCTATAAGCAATAGTAACCTCTCAAGAATTCATATTGAGTCAACTTGTAACCTGGTAATGTGATGGTTTGGCCTTTAGACCCATTAAGTAGGGAACTTGAAGAATTTCTAAAGTGCAAAAATGTTAAGCAGAATGAATTAACAAAGGAAATAAAATTAAATAATTAAACATAATTTCCATTTGAAACTAGTCAAATTTAATAATGCAAAAAGGAAATTTTAACAAAAATGAGGTCATGATGACATCACCATCCCCATAGTCAATGATATTAAAAATATCTCCTTAAATACCATAGATTAAGAAATGAAGAGCCATGCTTAATAAATGGTATCTCTATCCCAAATATTAAATGCATGTCCCCTCCTTAAATAAACTAGGGTCAATTTGAACTCAACAATGGTTAACTCTAACCTAACTACACTTGGGTTAGAGTTAGTTTTGGAGGTTATAAATATAATGCCTCACCCAATGATAAATAAGATTTGGTGGTGTGATGTTATTATGTAGGATTTCCCTCTAATATATCTTGGTCTAAAGTTATCAACAAAAAATACATACAAATCTTCCATTATTATAGTTTTATCATGCCTATTTGATAATCCAAGATAAACGAAAGCCAAAGCCAAAATTACTAAGGAGACAAGGAAAGGTGGTGCAAGGAGATCCATTTTGAAATATTTATTGATCACATAACTAAACACATAAACTCATTATAAACACACAACACTTGTTCTCATGGAAGGTAAAAGTTTTTTATTTTGATTTCATTTGATAGTTACTTGTGTAGTTCACTAGCTCTTTGAGTATCTAGGCTAGAGGTGTTATATTTTTAGTGTGATTTGTTTTATTTTATTTCATACTAACATGATATTAATATCCCCTCTACATATTCCTATTAATCACATAATGTCATGCCTAGTGGGATGCACACACCACATATGCATAAATAGAGTATCTTGAGAGCCTTTTAGAGCAAAGAAGATTTAATTATAGAACTTAATTTCTTGATTTCTTGCTAAGTTTTCTATTTTTTGCTTGTGACTTCATATTCATGAATTTTTTACTACATAACTACAAATTTGGCAAGGTAAAAAGTGAAATCATTGAACAAATTTGTGAATTTATACCAAGAACTATGAAATCAGTTTGGTTTAGCCTCGACCCTATGAATCTACAAAATCAAGCTTATAAATGGTGAAATTGTTTAGCAAACTAAAAATTTATCCTACAAGAGAATAAGCCTTTTCCTTTACTTTTTAAGATAACTATGAAATTTTCTTACTTTAATGAATTCATCTGTTTTAGTTTTGAAATTATCATTTTCAAAAGCAAAATCATAATTTTAGGTAGTGAAATCACATTTTCAAGTAGTGAAATTGAATTTTAGAGTTGTGAATTCATTATATCTAGATGAAAATTCATTATACCTAGATTTAAAATCATTTATTAACCAAAAAACTATGAAATTGTTTATTAACCATAAAACTATGAAATCATTGCTCTTCATTTCTGTGTTTTATTACAAGTTTTCTAGAATCCCAAAATTGTTTACCTAAACCACAAATTATTTGCCTAAGATACAAAATTATATAATAAAATAGATAAATATTAAAATGGGTTGGGAAATCATTTGAGAACTATGAAATCATCCACTATAAGTTTTTGCATTCAGGTTTATCTGTATTTTTCATGATTGAACAACTTCTTAGATTGAAGTCTATTGTATAATGATGAAATCATTCTAGAGAGTTGATTTTATGATTTTATTGAGATAATTTTTAGGGATATAACCTTAGATTAAAACAAAAAATAAAACCTCTAACACTTTTTTCACGACCCAAGGCCAGGAAAGGAGATTTTTAACACTTCAAAATTTCAATTTGCACTTACATTTAGTGCATAAAGATTATCTAATAACTTTGTTTTTGTTTTTCAAAGTTTAAAAATGCAAAAACAATCAAGGGGATAAATTTCATTTCACACTTCACTTAGTGCTTTAATACAAACATAAATCCAAGACTAAGTGCTCTTAAGAGTTTTTCTTTTTGTTTAATAGTTGTTTGTTTTTGTTTTCTTGCAAACTAGACCTTGCATATATGTTCTCCCCCCATCCCATTTAGGGAACTTGGGTGGCCAAGAATAATTTGTCCATTACTTTGTCACTTATTCCAAACTCAAAAATAAATTCATCTATTTTCTCCCCAAGTTTGTATAACTTGGGTGACTCAAAAAAGACCTTTAAAGTCTTTTTAGTTTTATTTACTTATTTCATGCACTTGGCTTATCGGTAGGATTCCATCACCTCCTCATAAGTTATTTATGGAAGCATTGAGATAGTAATTAATCCCTTGAAATTGTTTGAACCCACTCTATAGTGGGGTATATAAATTGAGGGTGACTCACTGAGATGTTAGTTTGAATGGTTAAACTAACTCTATTAGTGATATATACCTCAGAATAATGGCCTAATCTGGACATCACACAACACTAAGAAATTTGATGGATGTAGTGGTTTTAAAATAGACAAGAACATTTTATAACATGTATAATATCTTGGATCTAAATGATGTACTTTTCCCTAGTGTTATTCACACGTATGAGACCATCTAGATCATGTGAAACTTATAGTTTTTAGACAAACCCTACTTGTGTAAATAATTTCAATGTAAGCCAAGTAGCCTAAAATTACATGTCACCATATGAACTATTGAGAGAAGAGGGTGCCTAAAAAACCCTACTTTTCATGTGAATCTAAGTTTATTATATTAATAAATTATTTCCTCTCAAGGAGTATATCAATGGAATTTGACAATACGATGTAACCTTGTCAGATTATAGGTATATGATGATACAATTAGATTTTTATATGTCTATTTTATTTTACATTCATTTTTTTGAGTCAAATACTATTTTTGTTCATAATAAACAAGTCATAAACTAATAACATATTTTTACACCACTTTTTTGTAAAGATTTGTTATGTCATCTATTTGATACCACACTTTTACTTAGTAATCTTCAAAACATTTATGTGTGTGTCACTTGTTTAAATGGGGAATCAATTTTTTAAATAAACTAGGGGTAAAAACTGTATTCATTTATGGAAAAATTACAAAGACCATATCAGCCATTTTGGCAACCACACCAACCAAAACAAACTAGAAAAAAAGAAACTAACTCTCAAACCTTCCCTTCCTCAACTAGAATTCACTCCAAATTATGTCTAATATCAACTAGCAGCTGAGCCTCCTCAACCACCGGCCTCCCTTCCATTCCCTCCAAATCCCATCTAGCCAAACAGTCTACTGCTCTATTCCACTCCCATTGGACATGAGCAAAAATCACCGAATCCATAAGCCAACTAATTTCTAAAATCTACTAGACAATCAGGGATAACTGCCAGTTCACATCATGAATTTGCCGCTCCTAAATCATACTAATCAAGACTAGTGAATCGGCTTCACAAATCACTTTTTTCCAACCCATCTCATAAGCTCTCCTCAATGCGACCAAAATGGCTGGTCCTTCCATTTTATTGACCGTCTGTTCTCCCTTATGGACCACAAAAAGGAAAATGACCTCACATGAAGTGTCTCTGGCAATTCCTCCTATACCCACCAGACCTAGATTCCCTTTGGATGATCTGTCAGTGTTGATCTTCAAAAAGTCCCCTGGAGGAGGCTACCATGCCCCTCCTCTCTACACTTTCTATTGTGTGCCCTCTCTCCTCCTCACACACGCAGAGCTTGGAGAGAGCCTACTCATTCCCAACCTATCCACCACCACAGTGTCACTTTTGTTCAAGGGCAGTTTGACTTCACTCTTGGCCTCCACCGATTCTTGGATCATCCTGTTGATTCTTCCCCATACCTGCGATGCTTCTAATATGACACCATTGAAGATTCTTCTATTTATTTCAAGCCACACCTACCACAACAAGAAAATAGGACCCACAAACCACATGTCCTTTAGGAAGTGCACAACAGGGGTTGGCTGACTCAATTACTGCTAGAAGTCAGCCAAAGAAGAGGCACAAACTGTTTTATAATTCCACGTCACCCACCAGGCATTCCAAATGTGTCTAGTAAAGTGGCAATTAAAGAAGATATGCATCGATCTCTCCTCCTCCACACCACACAAAATGCATCGGGATGGTCCAACAAAGCCTCTTTTGCACAAATTCTCCCAAGTCAAGCAGTGATTCCAAGCCAAAATCCAAGTAAAACAATTGCATTTCGGCCATGAGAACTTACTCCAGGTTCACTTCCACCAGGTGACCTCCCTAGTTTCACCAAATTTTCTTGCCACAAGCTCTTGGTATCTCACTAAAATAGTATATTTACCTTTAGGATGAGGAGACCATGCCAACTCATCACCCCCTCTAAGGGCACAATAGTTGTGCCTAGCCAAAATCCCCCTCAACTCCTCACACTCCCGCTCCATACCTCTAACTGGCCAACCCACCGAGCTCTTCCACCTGGCTTCTGTGAGCTGATCCTGGCAGTGAAAGTGTTTAAAATCACTCACCTTAACCCACCCAGCCTCACAAAATCTCTGAGAAAGTGCTTAAAGGTGAGGGTATTGCTATGTTATAGGAGGAAAACCATCCCACAAATCATGCCAAAACTGTGCTTCCATCCCACTTTTGCAAATCTAGAATAGACAACTTTTGATTAAAGCCACCCCCTTCTTAAGCATGTCCCAAATCACCATGCCCATCCTCATCAAATAGTAACGAGGTATGTCCTACTAATCATTCCCAAGAAAGTACTTGTGTGCCAGCACCTTGGCCCACATACGGTCCCGCTCAGTACAACATCTCCAGTACAACTTGGCTACTAGGGCCATACTGGCCAACATGGACTGCCTAAGGCCTAAACCCCCTAATATCTTCAGGCTGTAGATGACATCCCGATAGATCAAACTCCATTTGTTTGTGGAAAGGTTCCCCACCCATAAGAACTGTCTAGCCAGAGAGTCTAAATCTTGCACAAAGCTAACTGGTGCCACCTGTAGCATGCACCTGTAGAGGGGGAGAGCCTGAACCACTGACTAAATCAATTGGACCTAGCTTACAAAGGATAGCCATCTTTGGGTCCAATGATTCACCCTAGTATGAAATTTGTTCAAAATAACCTGCCAAGACTCCTTGGACTACCTCCCTGTGGAAACCGGAATACCAAGATACATAACCGGGAGGTTACCTATTTGAAACCTGAGAATCTTGGCCACTCTCCTCTGTATATCCAAAGGCATATTGAAGAAGAAGATGGATGATTTCTCCTCATTAATAGCCTATCTAAAAGCCACAAGATACTCATCCAGGCAATTACAAATATTGCTAGCCTCGCTTGTGGTGGCAGCTCCCATCATGACCACATCATCCACGAACTGAAGGTGTGAGAGAACAGGTAGTCCACCACCCCATCTCCATCCCCTTATCTCCTCCACCCTCGTGTGCTCTCTAATCCGATGGCCAAGACCCTCAGCCAAAAGAAGAAATAAGTAGGGGGAAAGAGGGTCTCCCTGCCTCAAGCCCCTAGTAGCCCCAAACAACCTCGTGTGTTCCCCCTTCACCAAGACAAAGAATGAAGATGAGGTAATGCATCTCATAACCCATTCTATCCACTCCCTTATGAAGCCAAAGGCCTATAACACTCTCTGAAGAAAGGACCACTGCACCCTATCATATGCCTTTGACATGTCCAATTTAATGAACATTGCCTTCTCCTTAGACTTCGACATCGAATGGACTGCCTCTGTAGCCAAGACAATACCATCCAAAATCTACTTGCCTTCCACAAAGCTACTCTGCTCCTCCACCACCATCACTTTCAAGCACTTCTTCAGTCTTTCAGCAATCAACTTCGAAATAATTTTGTAAATAACATTACACATTGAAATAGGCTGAAATTGGCTAAGGTGATTCGCCCCCTCCCCCTTTAGAATGAGTGCCAAGAAGGTAGAATTCAAAGCCTACAACATCTGCTTATTAGCTTGCGACTCTTGAACCACCGCTAACAAATCATCCTTAATAATCCCCCAAAATTCTTGGTAAAATTCAATCAGAAACCCATCCAGTCCAGGAGCCTTACCTTTCTTCATCAAGAAGACAATCCTCTTCAATTCTTCCATCGATATCAGGCTACCCAGCTTCTCCTTCATGTCATGGGACACAACTGAAGGAATACATGACAAGATCAAGTCCTTTGTGGCCTCATCCCATTGCCCATCCTCATGAAAGAGGGTGCTAAAATAATGTTCAGCCTCATTGCAAATATCACTAGTAGCTGAGATAACCTCACCTCAATTTGTGACAAGAGAAGTAAGCATGTTACCATGGTGCCTGGCCTTGACTGAGTTGAAGAAGAAGGCCATATTCCTATCTCCTTCTTGTAGCCACTCAATCCTTGCCTTCTATTTCCAGAAAATTTCCTCTCTCAATTCCCATTCTTCTAGACTCTTGACCACCTTCCCTTCCTTTCTCAACAAGTCCTCTCTCAGCCCCTCTTCACGTATCAATCTAGTAACAACATGAAGCTCCTCCTGCGCTCTCTTCTTTTCCTAGAAGATGTTGCCAAAACTCTACCTATTCCATCTCTACAACTGGTATTTGACAAATTAGAGATGCTTAGTGAAAATGTACATTGCTGTCCCCGTTAAAGGCCGACCAACTCTCCACCACTCTATGATATAGCCATATAAATTTTGATCTCGTAGCCACATAATTTGAAATTTGAAGGGAGGCTTCTGATGCATGACAGTTGAGGTGATATTCAACTTGATAGGCCAATGGTCTGATCCCTGCCAGTCCAAAATCTTGAAGTTGAGTGCCCACCTGCCTCCCACCCAAAAATAGGACACTAAAAACCTGTCTATCTGTTCCACTATAAAAGTATTATCCAGCCTTCTATTATTCCATGTGAAGCATCCATTACTTGGTTTGATGTCCACCAAATTAAGCTCTACCACCTTCTCATTAAGAAGAGAAGAAGATAGATCCAATCTCGTAATTTTGCCTCTTTTTTCTAATAGATCCATAATAGCATTAAAATATCTAGCTAAGATCCAAGGCAAATAGGGAAATTCCTTGCATACCAACTGAATGCTATTCCAAATAGATATCTTACCTTGCCAATCCATGGGTGCATAAACATTTGATAGAAGCACATACTCCCCTATATCCACACATAAAGCAACCATAGATAACACCAACCTAAAGGCCATCCAGGTCACTGGTGTAACCTTCCTCGGATTCCAAAAACAAGCTAGTCCATCGGCAGCCCCTTGCGCCCCAATGCACTGGCAAGCTCCTCGACCCCACATCCTTGGGGCAATACCCAACATGAACTCTACTAACACTTTGCTCTCTTGTAAGAAGAGAATGTCAAGGTGCTAACTTCTGATTAACTCCCGAATAAATTTTTATCTAGGGCCGCTATTCAAGCCCCTTACATTCCATGACACCATAATCATTTCGACAGGGGAAAAAAGTGTGTATCCAAGGTCTTAACTGACCTTGATTCAACCAAATTCTCCCCAATCGCCTTAATTCATTATATCTCCTTTCTTCTCCCAGCCTTCCCACCTTTATCTGAAGATCCTTTTTTGCTTTCTTTTTGAAGAATTTCCAGGCTGGAAGGAGCTTTCCTATGCTTCTCCTCCTCCTCTACCCCTGGCTGTGACGCCTCTCCTCTAGCCGCCCCACATTGGTACCTTTCTTCTATCATTTTAGCCAAACTCTTCACTCTCCCTTGTCCCTCTACTTGCATTGGAAAGGGCACTTCTATTGCGTGCTCCGGTGGAATAGAAACATCCTGAACCATGTTTTCTATTTCCTCCATTAGCACTACTCCACTACCAGATCCTGGGTTAATCTCCTGCTACCCCAAATCTTCTAAGATTACAAATCTATTAAAAGAGTCATCCTCTTGCCTTTCCAAAAAGGTTCTCTTATAACCCTTATTCCTACTCTTAGATTTTACCTACATAAACCCCTCTGTGTCCTTGCCCCCAACCCGTCTTGATTCTTTCCTTTTCTCCTCCACAACTGGCTTGTTCTTGGGAGGTGAGGAATCAAGCGGTTGCTCCTCCACCTTGTTTTTTGGGCATCTTCTTACCAAGTGTCCATACTCATGACAAAGATGGCATTTAAATGGCAAGGTCTCATAGTCCAATTGTTGAACCCAAGCATACTCTCCTACACACATATCAACTGCATCTGGCAAAGGTTTACTTAAGTCAATCTCTATGCATATTTGGGCATATGTCATGATATTCTTCCCCATAGTTTGTGAGGAAGACCCCACCAGTTTTCCTATTATTGAAGCTATCATCAACAAAACATCATCCCTAAAGCATTCGATCAGCATTCGTGGGAGACGAACCCACACTGGAACCTTGTTCAACAAATCCTCAGTGGGGTTAAAACCAGCATGCCATGATTTCAGGAAAAGACCAGCCTGATTGTAGAAATACGGCCCTCCTTTAAATACACAATTCCTATCCTCCAGGAAGTTGAATGTAACCATGAAGAAGCTATTTGCCAATAACACCAATTCCATTTCTCCTGTCGGCTCCCACATCTTGCGAGCCCAATTTTCCAAAAAAGGTAAGGAAACCTTCAAACCCAAGAATTTACAGTACAAGGAATGTTTCATGTAGTATTCCACATCCTCTGCTATCATGTCAAATGGAATCACCAATTTTGGTATCTCATTGTAGCATTCTAAGAACCCATTAACTTTGGAAATTCTTGTCCCTCCAGTTGAACTAGAGCCCTGCACCCCAAAATTCTACTATGACCCAACTGTCTCCTTCATTTTGGCATTCTGCGCTTGAGAGCACCTACCCACTATCTCACTAAAACTTTTTTCCCTAATGGGACTCTTCGGTCCCTGCTATTCCATCCTGGCTTCCAATCGAGCCTGTTCTCCCTCTTTTGTTGCTTGTCTTCACCCTATGCCCTCACCCCAGCCATGCCTGTGCACACTCCAAAGGAAAAAAAATTGTTATCAGCTAGGGCATGATAGCCCTAGCTGAGCTGCGAGCTGCTCCACTCGCTCAGGTTCGCCATTCATGAGCACCACTCTATATGCCAAGATATAAATGGGGAATCATTATGAAACCAATTTTATCCTAATTTTATCCTTTGTTTAAAAAAAAAAAAAAAAAAAACCATTACCATGCCTTTTGAGATAGATAACATCATTATGTTTCTCGTATTATTCCAAAACCTTTGCCTTGTGTCAAATCAAGTTCCAAATCATGTATTCCTTTTGATCTATATTTGGTATCATTATGCCATCCTTTTTGGTCTAGAATGTTGTTCATTTTAGAAACCAAGTCTTATAAACAAAGTTCAAAATTTGTCTTATAAATTTTAGATTCAAGCATTGAGTGTTTAATGCCAATGCCTCACTTAATTTTAGCCTAGATGTTTTCCTCTCACTTTTGAATTGTGAAACTTGGATTAATTCCTTGCTTGATATGAATATATTTGTGCCTAGATTTTATAACTGGTATTTTATATGTGCCTCATATATATTTTGTTTCTTATAATTAAGGTTAAAACTCTCCTTCTAAGTACAACCTTAAGCACGGTTAGTTTACAGTTGAGTCTTGCTTATCAATTGGGCTTGAATGTTTTACTCATCGTGATTAGTTTTTACCAATTAGTTTTTCTTACTTGAAATTGATTTTACCAATTATTTTTAGGCATGTGCCTAAGGTCAAATGTATTTTACCAATGGTAAATTTTGTGTTTCAATCCATGTGCCTAGTTTAAGTCTATGTTTTTTAAATTGTTAGATTAATTACCTTGCCATTTTTACCTTGACCATGTTTGTTCCGAGTTTAGCTTTATGTTATGTTTCCAAAGACCTAAAATTTTACCATTCATTTTTAGACTTAATTTTTTTTAGTTCTATATTTGTGTTATGTTTCCAAAGACTTAGCATTTAATATAGTTTTTAGATTCCATACATACCTTTTGATCCTATCTTTTTGACTTATTTCCAAAGACCTAGCAATGTGTTATATTTTTAGACATATATTAGAGTCATTTGAAGCACTTTACTAAAAATACTTACCTTTCATTTTTCCATTTGTGTGAAAAACATCTAACATTAGATATTGATAAAATTTTAGACTAAGTTTATTATTGCCAAATTTTAGAGAACAACTCCAATCCTAGGCCAAGTTTAGACTAAGTTTGACATTTAGATAAAGTTTGACATACCAAGTTTGGATAATTTTCCATTTAAAAAATATTTTAAGAGTTTTTTAGAAATATATACCTTTTTTCAAGAGATGTTAGTCATGGATTTAGATATTGCTCACTACACACATAGTAGAACCATGTATAATCTATATTACAATAACGTGGCCATGAATGATAACTTTGTTCAAGACACATATGGAGATGATATAGATTATGAGATAGATATCTATAATCCCTAAAATACTAAATATGTGGAATAAATACATGATCCATTAACACACTGCCTAGTTAACAGACCTCCTTATTTAGGTCGAGACCAAGAGAAAATAGCTCAATATTTAGCTAGTGTGTCATTTATTGTTGAAAAAGTTCAAGAATAATTTTAATACATTATCATATAGTCAACATATAACCCATACATGTTTGATAATCACTTTATTGAAAAAAAGTATGAGGTTTTAATCAAATCCATAGATGTAGGGGCCAATTTTCCATAAGACTTCCCCCATGAAAACATACCAATTCTAGTTAGAGTGATAATAAATGTACCTTATACCCAAATTACTAAAAAAGCCTCTACTATTTACACTCAAAAACTCATGTTAATTTCATACCAAGATCCAAGTATGCTTATAATGTGAAAAGGCCTTATGGAAGAGAAATATGTACAAATAGAACAAACATATCAAACCTATCTTATCCTAGTGCATAATTTCAATGCCATGACTATATCAAATGTTGCATTGATAGAGATAACTCCTTCAATAAGAGTGTTATATAATTAAATAGGTCAATATAATATATTTATATATTAATTTTAGTAAATTACATCTATTAGTGACATGTTTAATATACCATTTATTGAGGAAATGATTATGGCCTCTAATCAAGATAACGTACCCAATATAGTGTATAACATGCAAGTGTATTCCAATATAGGCCAAGGTGAGACAGATGTACCAAAAAATAATATTCAACAAGTTCATCTAGTTAATACCACAAAGTAGTTCACAATAATAGGGAGTAGTAATGTCTACCTCCCAACCACAATAAGTTACTCCCAATCCTCAATTAGCTACTTCTTCAAGCATGCAACCCTAAGGTATAAGTAATTAGGTGCCAACCAATGTTTTTTAATCAAAAAGTGATGAATATTATGCCACTTCAATAGGTGATGGATAATATTCTCTAACAATAAGCATAGTCTAATTTACCATCACAAAAGAGGTAGAAAATTACACCACCTCAATAGGGGGAAACAATAGTTCCACCTTAATAGGTAGTGACAAATGTACATAAATAGTTTTAT
The DNA here is from genome assembly GCA_037957365.1 of Torreya grandis. Taxonomy (NCBI): domain Eukaryota; kingdom Viridiplantae; phylum Streptophyta; class Pinopsida; order Cupressales; family Taxaceae; genus Torreya; species Torreya grandis. The sequence goes on from JARHVA010006420.1 coordinate 758,762, forward strand.
ACTAATATACCCCAACAATAACAAACATTATCTAATCAATAATATATTTTTATTGGCCAAATATAAATGGAAGACACCCATCAAAAATCTAGTTCACAATAGGTGTTTTTGAAATAAAGAAGAACCAATGTATGGTAAGTATCTTTTAGGAAACCATTGACTTTTACTCATAAAGTTCCATAAATTCAAAGATAGGGCCTTGGTCAATACCAAGTTACCTTTATTTATCTATTTTTTACTAGTCAACATCATGTCTCTACTCAACCTCAACAGGAATAGAATATTACACAAATCTATATCTTTTCATCACAACTCAAATTACCTCAGACCAAAGGCCATATCCTAAATCCAAACCATAAAATTTATCAACAACATGTATAATATCAATATCCATATCCCAATATATGAATTCATATTGTAGGTAAACTCACCCCTTAAACCAATATTCCAAAACACTCCATACCTATATTATTCCTTGGCCAAGGTAATCTGCCTATGATGGCCCACCCACAAACCCAACCAAACATAATGTCAAGTTTCTTAGCCCAAAAAATATACAAAATGAAGTATGTGATTGTCTCCATCCATGTAAGAAAGAATATTAAAAAAATCAAATTAGATGACATGTTTTTATACCCATGTAACATGGAGTATCTTCAGATACCATTTCCTCCAAGTTATGAACCACCTAAATTTTAAATACAAGGGTAAAGGAGACCCAAAGATGCATCTAACAAAGTTATTTATCACTTGCCAACTAGTGGCTTATATTGAAATATACTTACTCCTTTTTTTTCTTGAAAGTTTAATTGGACAAGCTTTGGACTAGTTTTTAAATTTGCTAAAAAAATTAGTATCTAATTTTGATGGTCTCTCTGATAAGTTTTTTAATATTTCTTCTATAATATCAATCATGAGATTTTATTAGTAGATTTGAGTCAGGCCAAGTGAAAATTTGGTGAGATATTTGTGAGATACTTACAAATATGGAGATAACTTACTAATCACTTCACCCACAACTTAACAGATAAATAATTGGTTGTTATGTTTACTAGAAAATTGTATAATGAGATATTTTATCATCTAGATCTTTAGTGTGTGCACACATTCATGTAAATTATTGATAAATACTTACATATTGAAAATTACCTCATCATCAAAGGGATTATAAAGTTAACCTCCTCAAACCAAAATTAGACCAAAAATAAAAATGTAAGCCCAAGTCAAAACCCTATCCTAGTTCAAGTGCGAGCATTTGCATAGATCAGGCTAGCAACGATGAAAAATACAAACCATACAACCAAAATAAGAGTATTTTTGGTAACGTATTAATTGAGTTATGACATGTTCAAATGGTGAAAACATCATTTTATTAACTTATGCTACAAATTTAACTTATTACACATCAATAACCTATCTAGCAAATTTAGCCTATTCTTTCACCTATACCAGTTTCTCAAATGTTGTAACTACCACCTTTGGAAATCCATCCTCCAAGAATAAGACCTACTCCTATATTGTTCCAAAACCTTGGTAAGTCCATCTAATTAGTATTTAATAAACTATATGTGGTTAATAAGATTATTTATCCAATTCTAAAAAATACTATCTTAAGGGTATATCATATCTAGACTATTACAGAGAACATGAGTTATGTGAATACCACTATGTTCGTGGACATTACATACATTGTTATGTGAAATTAAAGCACATTATTGAATATATTTTGGAAAATTGGAAGATATAGTTGGATTATAGAGTATATAATTCTAATCAAAACTTGGGTATCTACCAAATCTTTTTTCCACATCCTAATACTACCAATCAGTAATAATAATAACAAAGACCATATCATTAAAAACAACAATAATAAAATCAACAATAGCCACAACAACAAAAATAGTGATAAAAATAATAACAATATCAATATAAATAATAAAAACATCAACTAATTAGTAGGAACCAAGGCCAAAATGATCCCAACAACCAACAAAATTACTACACAGTTACACATGACTACAATAAATTTGTAGGTCATATTTTGGGTGGGCATGTTTTTACTATTACCATTAATCTTAGATCAAATGCCAATATACCAAGACCATTAACTAACACTAATTATCAACCTACCTATGCTAGTAATCCTTCCATGATATGTGACTACATCTAAGTGAAACAACAACCAAAGATTACCATTTTAGGACATTATGTTGATAATTCCTCATTGCCTCATGACCACAATCAAGTCCATTGATAATCAAGAATTATTCTCTCTTTTCCATCTCCATCATTTTCTATTAGCAATGGTCTTGTATCCAATCTGGCAAGTGTAATCATAACTTGATGGTCTAATATTATCATCCTAGGCCCAAAACCTTCTACCAATGACATTATCCAATCCACTATGCCAACTAGGAATAAGCCAAATACCACTATTACAAAAAAGATATATGATATTTTAGAATAACTGCAAAAGACACCTACATAAATCTCCATTTTAGATTTATTTCATATGTCTACCATCCATAAGAATATATTTATATAAATCTTAGGCCAATCCCAAGTTATAGATGATGTAACCCCAGACAAATTTCAAGCTTTGGTTGGGAACTTAGCACCAAACTAATAGTTGACCTTAGACAAAAGTGATATGGAATCCCTTGGCCCTCTCCATAATAACCCATTATACATTGAATTTATCATCATGTGGTACAAAGATAAACATGTCCTCATAGATAATGGATCAAGATTGTATATTATGTCTCTAAAGGTCATCAAGCATATGGGATATACATTAATCGATCATCATATATAGACTATTACTATCAAATCCTATGATAATGAAGAGATATAATCACAAGGAACTATAAGCTAGCTAGTGATAATTGGAACTTTGACCCATGATTCACTTTTCCATGTGTTATATCTAGACCTATCATACAATTTTCTTTTGGGTAGAACATGGATACATGAAAATTGTGCAATCCCTTTGACATTACACCAGGCACCAGTGTATCAATTTCCCTCACTTAATGATGATGATAGCTATCCATAGATATATACAACCATATGAACATTTTAAGCATTTGGAAGTCGAATTCAAAAGTTACAACTACCACTTTGGCCTAGATATGGTGTCCAAGAAAGACAAAGACAAAGAGATATATGTATTATGAGAGGCTAATTATATATATCTTGATAGCCTTACCTAATTTTCACATATACCTCCTATCAAAATGTCTAATCATTTTACCATTTAATACAATGGTCTTGGAGACTATTTTACCCATGACACATTCTATATTGCCAAGATTCCATTAAACCCTAAGTCCTATCGAAGGCCTAAGTCTAAACCATCTTGCATGGAATGGAAATGAAAAGGAAAAGGCAAGCTTCATATCTCAATGGCTATTATTTTCACACTAGATACTAATTAAGAAGATGACCCACTCACTAATGATGATTATTAATTATATAATGAAAAATTGGTTGATTTTTATCATACTCCAAAATATCTCATCCATAATAAGATCATGGATAACTAAACATATGAATGTAGAGGCCTTGAGTCAAATCATTAGGGTACTCTTGAGCCCATTTCTATGACCAAATCCAAAGGAGATTATGGTCTTGTATTTAAAATACCTGGGGGTGACCCCACATATATTATTCATGTTCTAATCCTAATTACTAGTGATAATGATGTAGATATTGACACAAGGTCTAATCATAACATATATGAAGACCTTGTCAATACCATCCTATTTGACCCATATAACATTTGTACCATTATTCCAATAATCTACCATTCCACACTCTTGCTTTATCATCCTTAACTTATATATTGGACAAACAAGAATCCACAGTACCATTAGATGAGTTTGAGAATGATGACGACTTTTATGATTTTCTAGCCTAAGAGACAATGTTTTACTAGGAGACCCCAAATAATTGTTTTATATAAAATTAGATTCTATATCATATTTTAGAGAGTGGGTGAACACCCTTAGCCAAACATAAAATAATAAAGAATTGAGGTCCCAAAGTGAAAACCTATTTTAGGTGCTTTTAGACTAGGGTAAAAGTAAATAAAAAAGCTAATATTTTGGTGAAAACCTATATTAAGTGCCACTAGATGGGGGTGTTCAACCTTATTCAAATGAAGCTTAGGACACCACCAATGGAAAAATTTCTTTTGGGTTTGAGTTTAGTATAGAGGAACAACATGTACTTTATCAGATTGTCTGAGAATGTCCTAGAACATTTATTACATGGCCATTATTACCATTAGGAGATTTATATTCATCTTGATTGGGAGAGCTTGAAGAAATAATCTGACCAAAGAACTTTGCCATTATTGGCCAATTAACTTTCTTTTTAGCCATTCTAGAATATTACTTGACTCTCCTAGTAGAGGATACTATGTGATGTATTGAATTAAATTAGTTGCATCCCTTATTGGGAAGGAATGTGATGTTTTTATAGCCCTTTTAAGGAAGTTTGTTGACATTTTTGCATGGCCCTATTCAAACATGCCAAGTTTGGACCCCACCTTGATTTTTTAACCATCTTGTTGTACATATTTATGCTAAACATATGAAGTAGAAACTATATAAGATGCATCCTCATATTATTATGTTAGTTATAAAAGAGATGGAAAAACTCTTGGAAGTGAGATGCATTAGACTGATCAACTATTCAAAGTGGATCTCAAACATTATGCCTATCAATAAAAATCCAAAAAGGATTAGAATATTAACTTATTTTAGAGATATCAACAAGGCCTACCCCAAGAATGATTTTCCTCCCTCGAATATTGACATGATAGTTGACTCCATAGCCAAGTATGAAATTATTTCCCTTATGGATGACTTTTTAGGATATAACTAGATTAGGATCACACTAGAGGACCAATAAAAGACAATTTTCATCACCCCTTGGGGAACATTTTTTTATTAGGTTATGTCATTTAGCCTCAATAATTCTAGGGCCACATATTAGAGAGGTATGACCATTATATTTCATGATATGATGCATGATATTGTCAATGGCATATTGGGTTAATGAAAGACCCATATAGATCATTCAGTTATGCTACAAAGGATATTTGAAAGGCTTTATGAGTACAATGTTTGAATCAATCTAAATAAGTGCATATTTTTTGTAACTTTACCAAAATTATTAGGCTTCATTTTCTCTCACCGAGGTATTGAAGTTGACCCTGCCAAGGTACAAGCCATTATCAAGATTTTTTAACCTTCTATATTGAAGCATCTCCATAGTTTTTAAGGTAAAATCTAGTCTATCAGATGCTTCATTTTAAAATTAGTTGATAAATTTCATCCTTTCACTCATTTATTGAATAAAGGTGTCACATTTCTTTGGGATGAAGAATGTTAAAAAAAATTTGAGTGCCTAAAACAATATATTGCCAATCCACCTATTTTGTTACCACCAATGCTAGGAGGGCCATTTTTTTAATACATATCTACTACTAACAAAGCCCTTGGGGCATTTTTGGCTTAGTATTATGAAAATGGGAAAGAGCACATTGTGTACCAACTATGTTATACTTTGGTAGTATATGAACATAACTATACACCTATATGAAAATATTATTTAGCTATGGTCTTTGTAGCCTATAAACTACATCATTACATGCTTAACTAAAAGACCATAGTTATTTCTAAAGTAGATCTACTGAAGTAACTACTATCAAAGACAACTTTACAGGGCTAGATGGATAAAAATATCATGATACTGAGTGAGTTCAAGATTGATTATGTCAATTAGAAGGCCATAAAGGGACAACTACTTGTAGACCAGCTTACTGAATCTCCTCTTTCAGTTATTGAATCACTCACTTTTGCATTACTAGATGAGTTCATCATGACCATCATAAAAACACTTCCTTAAGATTAGCACTAGAAGCTATATTTTGATGGGTCATTCACATCTCATAGATCAAGGCTAGGCATATTATTTGTTACACTAAAAAGGAATATTATTCCCAAATCATTATGTATTAGCTTCCTTTATACTAACAACATGGCTGAATACGAAGCACTCATTGAAGGGCTTCATTAAGTAGTACACTAAAACATTTAGTATCTAATGGTTCATAATGATTCTTAGTTAATAATCAATTATGTTACATTTCACTTCTAGACCAAAGATTATAATATGGTACCATATAAGGCCATGGTGTATATTCTCAAATAATAGATTGCCCACATATAGTTTGAAGACATACATTGAGCCAATCATAGGATAGTAGATTCCATGGCCACCATTGGCTCTTTTATCTTTAACATAGATAAGACAAAATAATATAATTTCCTCATTGAAAATATTCTATCACATGTTCATGAACCTTCAACTATCATAATGATCTTTGATATTATTTGTCCCATCTCTATTTGGTATTGAGACCTATATAAATACCTTCATGACCATGTCCTTCCACTAGACCTATCACTTAAACAATAAAAATCCTTTATAAATCAAGATTTTTGATGTACCATACTTAGACAAACCCTTTACTATAAAATATTTGATGTGACATTGCTTTGTTGTTTAAATTTGGCAAAAGCCACATTAGCATTGTGGGAAGTTTATGGAGTATGTGTAGCCCACACTAGTGAGGATGTCCATTCCAAAAATATCTTATGTACTAGTTACTATTGGCCAACTATGGAATAATATGGATATTCTTACATCAAAATATGTGAGAGATGCCAAAGTCATGCCAATTTGATTCATTTTTTAGCCAAATCACTCAAATTGATGCTTACACCATGTCTATTTTCAATAAGGGGATTCGATCTTGTTGGAAAGACTAACCCTGCCTCATATAATGGACATTAACACAACCTTATTTCCACCAAGTATTTCACTTAGTGGGTTGAAGTTACATCCCTAACTTATGTGACTAGAAAAAAAATCAAAATTTATCTTCAACCATCTCATTTGCTAATATGGTATCTGTATACACATAATATTTTTAAACTTTTATTGATTAAAAACACTTTGTATCTTATAAGAACTTGTCAAGTCTCAATATTTATGAGTGCATTCCTTAAGGGGTACACCACAAAAGGGTGGGAAAACCATTAGTGCTTCTTAAGATTGTTGTCCCTTTTGGCACTTGCCATCTACACACTCATCTCTTAAAAACCATTAACCCTAGGCTTATTATTCTTAGCCTTACCCATTCTAGTAATTTTCCTCTTTCCATCTTCCTTTTCTTGAATCAATTCCCTTTTATACTATCAGTGATATTAGGTTGACCATGGTTGAACCTATATAGTTTAGGGGTATTTTTCACTTTTTGGGTTTGTTAGCCTTTCATCTAGCCTAGATTAAACCAATTGAATTATCCCTAAAAACATACAAGGTTGACCATGGACAACCATGTACAACCAATATTTCTAAGAGTATTTAGGGAAAGATCCATCTATATATATATATATATATATATATATATATATATATATATATATATATATATAAGTTCATTTCCAACCATTTATAAGAAGAGAAGTGAAGAAGAATAAGTACGAATGAAAATATGATTATTGACCATTCTTCTTGATGAATAAATCTTACATTTTCATAATTAATTTGGTGATACAAATCTTATCTTGTGGAGATGTCTTTTTGATACATAGATAGGTTGTGTATCCTAGAGTTGATTTATCTTTGTTATCCTTACATACCACAATAATATCTTATGAATCACCTTGGTGAAGGGAGATATTGAGGATCAACAAGTTTGTCTTAAAGGTAAGTATTCCTAACTTTATTTATCCTTTGTAAGAGTAGATAGATAACATAAATGTACTTCTCTTCCCATGCATTAGGATTTTATATACATTGACATGAGTATATGTCTTCTATGCATGTTTAATTTAGTTATTTATTTTTTTAACCCCCACTTTGTGCCACAATATTTGGTGTATACTAGATTAGAATTACTTTCTTATTTCTTATAATAAGATAATATTAAACCTTAAGACTCTTTTAAGGTTGTTGTGTGATTGTGTTAGACTGTAGGCTTTAGAACCTTACATCACATGGTGTATTATGACAAGTGATCACCTAATTAGGTCTAGAGGATCCCAATATTGGTCATGCTCCTAGTTAACAAATGTATTCCTAATCAAAAGTATAGATATGCTCTATCTTGTTTGAGCTAGGATCATTTTTTAGATAGATGAATTTTTGATTTCATACATTATAGTGAACTCAATTTAAAACCAACCCTTGCAAGATTTATTTCACTTTATTTCATTCTTTTTAGCATTATGATTATCAAGGAAAGGATCCTTATACCATTTACAATTTTATGATTAGTGGTCAAGTTGAAGATCCTCATTCACCTACTCCTACATTCTCAACTAGATTTGGGGGTATAACTTTATTTGATTATGATCCTCTTCCTTTGATTATGATGCCTTCTAATATCATGACTTCTTCTCTAACTTCTTCCACCTGCATGCCTAGTATATCCACTAACATGGAAGGCTCTAGATCTAGTGGGCCTCTCTTAAGATCCATTATCCTTAATCCATCTACTAGTGCTTCATTTGGTACCCAAGGCAATCATGCTTCTAGTGTTTCTTCCTCTCAACCATTCACTAGTCCATCTTTTACTACACAAGAAAAATTTTCCACTAATGAATGACATTCTTCTAATTCCTCTCAAGCTCTTATCAACATTAATAGTGGTACACAATCCACTAATACCAACACTAATGCTTCTACTAATGATAATAAAAAACATCAACTTTTGTTGTAAACTCTAAATAAAATGAATACATTTAAATCTCATAACACAAATAAAATGATGAGAATACAAAACCACTTTCTTCACCTTCAATCTCATCTAAAACCAATGGCTTGAGGTACATATAACCAAAATATTCCCTCTCCTCATCTTTGAGATTCTTAATGCAATCTCATTCCTCAACATCCTTTCGTCAACAAAACCATCAAGCATATACAAAATGAACCTCTTACTAATCAAATTTATAACATTGACACAGGAGGTATAACACAAAAAATTTGTTATAATGAATCAACTAATTCTACCCTTCATCTTAAGACATTTGTAAATCTTTATAAGGATTTGGTAAAACTAAACACCTTTTCTGCTACCAAGTGCATTGCCAAAACCCTCATAAGTGATTATTTGGATTGGTATAGTCAACATAAGACACTTTCCATTACTAGTTTAGCGGATTTAGTGAATGATTTAGTGCAAGAATTCCAAACTAGTGATCTTCCCAAAAACACTTTTTCCCATTTCATAAATTTCAAACAAAAAAATGAAATCACTCAAGCCTTTGTTAAAATATGAAAGACTTTGTCAAATAAATGTGAACATAACAAATCTGATGATAATCTTTTCCATCTCTTTACCAATTCCCTCTTTCCTAAATGAAAATATCAAGTATGTACTCTCTCTCCAAATACCTTGTTATGTAATCTTACACAAGCATGTGATGCTAAGATTATTTATTATCATTCTTCATTACTTGAGTATTTTCATGCATCTCATTGGTTTCCTTCATTTATAGTTCCTAATTTTTGTATTTTCCCCCTTTATCATAGGGTAGATATGGCACCGACACTACTATTTTCTAAAGATCCATGTTGGACTATGCACATGGATCATGCTATGATTAGGCCTTAGCAACTTTCTAGTTACCTTGACCCTTGTATCTAGTTTACCCCTGAGGTTAGTATGACTCTTCTTAGTGCTACACCCCTAACCTATCGCATGTATTAGGATAGAAATAGCCAATTTTATGGAAAAGATCCATTCAAATAGATCAACCAAATGGATAATTTTTTTGATCTACATCATATCCTAGGTGGACAAAAGGGTACCATGGCATCCTTATATCTTGAACCTGATCAATTCATTTGGTATCGATGGTTGTGTGCTCAAAATAAAAATATGACTCTCAGTGTCACCTGGTTAGTTTTTATAGAGGAGCTAAAATTACACTATGGAAATAGTGTGACAAAGAATTACTTCAGCCAACTTACAAAATTATGACAGACTAGCTCCATCAAGGATTATATTCATCATTTTTAGAACCTATCCTTACGTGTGGAGACAATTTCTAAGGAAAAATTGAATGACCTATTTTTGGGTAGACTCAAGTACCATATTCAACATGAGGTATGCATGTTTAATCCACTTAAGGTTTTTGATTCTATTATCATAGCATGCAGACTGGAGGAAAAATTCATAGCCAACAAGAAGCAGCTATTCACTCACTTTAGAGATCATAGCATATCAACACCAACATTTCCTCCACCTACCAGATTGACCTCTAAAAAAATTGAAGAGAAACATGCAAAAGGATTATGTTTCAATTGTGATAGCAAGTGGAGCAAAGGACATAGATGTGCTGATAAGAAGTTATTCTACATTGAAGGATCTAATGAAGATGAAGAATAAAATGATGCCTCCAATGATGATGAGGAAGAGATAGAGGAGGCACCTAAGGATTCCCAACTTATAATCTATTATCATGTACTTGTAGGTATTATCACTCCAAAAACTCTTAAGGTGGTGGGTTTCCTCAAGAAATAGAAGGTGACAGTGTTGATTGATTTGGGGAGCACACATAACTTCATCAACCATAAGTTGGCCACTCGATTGAATTGTTTCATCTACCTAGCACCAAAATTTTAGGTCATGATATTAGATGGTGGCATAATTAATTATTCAAGTAAATTCCATAGTATTAAACTTTTTATGGGTGAGTATAATCCCAATTCTCCTATGTTTGTTATTCCCATGGGTAGCGCAGACATTATTTTGGGAGTCCAATGGCTCACAACCTTGGGTACCATTGAGATGAACTTCTAGGAACTATTGATGCACTTTCATTCTGAAGGTAGGAAAATTAAACTACGTGTATTATAGGCAAAATATCCACAATTGATTAGTTAATATCAGATGACCAAAATGCTAAAAAAGGGGGCAGAGGAAATTATTACACAATTATGTTCCATAAAAGCTCAACCCACATAGGCATCTACACATCCTGATCTACATATGATTCTTGATGACCACGCATCTAGTTTTTGGGCCATACCAAAAGGACTACCACCAAAATAAGAACATGATCATGCCATTCAACTACTTGCAAGGAGTCAACCATTAAATATCAAACCATATAAATATCCATATTCATAGAAGAGTGAAATCAAAAAGATGGTCCATAAGATGCTAGAGGTAGGGATCATCAAGCATAGCCAAAGTGCATATTCATCACTAGTGGCCATAGTGTGGAAGAAGGATGACACATGGAGGATGTTCCCAAATTATAGAGAACTCAAAAATGACACCATCAAAGATAAGTTTCCTATTCTAGTAATTGATGATTTACTTGATGAGTTGCATGATGCTAATTATTTCACAAAATTGGATCTTCACTGGGGTACCATCAAATTAGAATCAAGGATGAAGATGTTCATAAAACTACTTTTATAATGAATGAGGGCCATTATGAGTTTTTGGTAATGCCCTTTGGTCTTAAAAAAGCACCATCTACTTTTTAGAGCTTGATGAACACTATTTTTAGGGCTTTTTTAAGGAAGTTTGTGTTGGTTTTCTTTGACAACAGATTGATTTATAGTCAGACATGGGAATCACATATGCAACATGTGAAAAAAGTGTTAATACTTTTGGAGAAGCATCAACTTTATGTAAATCCATCCAAATGTGCTTTTGGAGTATAGTAGGTAGAGTACTTAAGTCACATTGTTTCCCATGAAGGTGTCAAATTTTATCCCCAGAAGATCTAGGTTGGGAATAGTACTAGTGCAGGAAGGAAGACCCATTGCATTTGAGAGTCATAAATTCAAAGGTAAGAATATAAAAAAACCTATTTATGAGAAAGATTCTTCATGAAGTTAAACAATAGAGGCCCTATCTGATGGGTAGACACTTTAAGCTAAAAATGGATCATGATAGTCTCAAATACCTTTTGGAGCAAATATTATCATCTGAGGAAAAAGAAAAGTGGGTAACCAAAATGTTGGGTTATGATTTTGAAATCATCAATAAGAAGGGTAAAAATAATGTAGTATCAAATGCACTATCTAGATGGGATACATCCATAAAAGAATTACTTTGTGTAATGTATATGTTGTAAGTAGATTAGGTGGATGAAGCCAAGTTAGAATGGGAGTAAGACAAGGATACACAAGTTCTAATTTAGAATCTCCAACAAGGTACTTTAGCCTCTGACAATTTTGAATGGAAAGGTAATGTCCTATGGTATAAGGGTAGGTTATACTTGTGTAAAGGTTCAAATCTTAAGCATAAGATTCATGTGGAGTTACATGTATCTCCAATTGGGGGACACTCAAGGTTCTTGAAAACTTATCACATAATTAAGAAAAATTATTTTGGGAAGGACTCAAGGGATATGTACAAAATTTTGTGGTATAATGGTTGATATGCCAATAGAATAAAGGTGAGATAATTAAGACCCTGGGTCTATTACAACCATTAGAAATTCCTAGTCAAAGGTGGCAGGATGCTTCCATGGATTTCATCATAGGGTTGACTTGTTATAAAGGTAAGAATGTTATCTTGGTCATTATGGATAGGCTTAAAAAATATGCCCATTTTTGTGCTCTCTCACATGTATTTTTAGCAAGTATAGTAGCAGCTACTTTTATACAAGTAGTTCTAAAATTACATGGAACCCCAAAAATAATTATAAGTGATCATGATCCTATTTTCACTAGTAATTTTTGGACTGAATTATTTTTTTGTTTGGTACTCAGCTAGCTCATAGCTCATCTTACCACCTCCAATCTAACAGATAAATAGAAGTGGTTAACAAATGTTTAGAGGGTTATGTCTATTGTTTTGTATCAAATAAACATGAAAATTGGGTTTAATGGCTACCACTTACATAATGGTGGTATAACACATCTTTCCATACCTCTTCTAAAATGTCTCCATTTCTAGCACTATATGGTTACCATCCACATTCCATCACTTATTCATTAAAGGTACAAACCAAGGTTTGAGATGTGGAGGAGCACATTCAACATCAACAAGAGGTTTTCTCTAGTTTGAGAGAGAATTTTTCCTTGGCACAAAATAGGATTAAGCAAAAAGTAAATCAACACCATAGTGAGTGAAATTTTGAGGTGGGTGACTGGGTATTTATATGTTTGTAGCCTTACAAGTAGATGTCCTTGAAGCAACAGAAAAAAGACAACAAACTTGCCCCTAAGTATTATGGCCCTTATCAGGTTCTCTAAAAAATTAGAAGTGTGGCTTACAAGCTCGAGTTACCTCATTCATCTCACATACACCTAATATTTCATGTTTCTTATTTGAAAAAGGTCATTAGATAGAAATTTTTAGCCTAGACAGAGCTCCCAAAACTAGATCAAGAAGGATGAGTTATTTTAGAACTAGAGAAGATCCTCTAAACATGTACCAAGAGGTTGAGAACCAGAGAGATTAGGGAATATCTGATCAAGTGGAAGAACTTGAGTAGTGAAGATGCAACTTGGAAAGGTGAAGATTTTCTACAACATCGAGAGTTGTTCAACATTAAGGACAACATTGGTTTGAAGGGGAAGGGCATGTTATGCCCATAACCTAACACATGTATTAGGATATGAATAGCTGACTTGTGGCTTACTTATCCCTCTTTGATGCTATATCACATTTCTCTATGCATTCATTTGGTTAGTATGTTGGCCTATGGAGTAACCATGGCCTAGATAGTCTATATATAGGAGGTAGTGGGTAATTGTTTATCATCGTATTATGAATTTTCCTCTTATTAAAGCTTGTGGAGGTTGCCCCCTTTAAGTGGCTTGTCTATTATCATATATTTTGATATATTTCAATCATATTTGGATCTATTTCTACTATTATATTTTATTGTTAAAGTAATTTCATTACACTTAGACCTTATATATATCTCACCCCTCCATCATTAGAGCCCACTATAGTTGAGCCTCTTTTGACTCTTACTATAGTTGAGCATCTTTTTTCTCTTATTGTTGCTGAGCCTACCCTTGTTTTTGATTCCATTAAACCTTCCATTGATCCTAGTTTCATTATTTCCTCATCATAACCCTCCTTTGGTGATGGTTTAATTCTATTGGCTAAGATAGCTCCTCTACCCAAAAAATGGGCCAATGAGTGTTCTTTGGCTTCTTCCACTCCTATTTTACCTCCTTCCATGAGTGCTTCAACTAAAACCACTCACAAGTGTGTCTGTTACTTTCATGGGATAAATAGTCATTCTTCCACCCATTGTCTCAAGTTGTGACAATATATTGATACCTTAGATCCTTCTTCCCCATCATTAGATAAATCCATACCTACCTCAAAGGTATTTATTCAATATCTACCAAAGTATGGTGAGGTATATTATCTATGTCATCTATGTGACATCCGTCATACCAATTATTGCCACATCTTTCAACAACATCTTAAAGATCACCTTATATCCATTATTGAACCTTATACCACTCCTACTATAAGTTTTTCAAACAAAAAGGCTTTTCTTTCTTCTCCCATGACTCCACCTCTTATGGTCCCTTCACATCTTCTATGCCTCCACTCGTGATTCCTTCACCCATGGACCTTCCCTCACCTATGGATCTTTTTCCACCATTGATTCCTACATCTCCTATACTGCTTGTTCCCACACATTCTCTTGACCATTCCTTTCCTTATTTCCCTCCTTAGTATGATCCTTAGAGCATTCCTACTTTTTCTATGGAGGAGATTAGAAAATAAATATTTTCCTAGTATTCATTAAAGATTGATGAGACATTAGTAGTAGTTCATATCCAACTTCATAGAGATTTATTTGATGTCTTGGATAATGTGTGTGGATATATTTATCAATATTTATGACTACATGTATGGTGTTTTCACATTTTCATTTGGGATGGAAGTGTGTTCCAATATTATCTTTATTTATCTATTATATCATTTGACACTGTGTCAAATTTTTCCTTATCATTCATGTTGAGCTTACTTTTTGTATTATATATTTCATATCTTATCATTTATATTTCACATATGATTGTCTTTATTTATCATTACTTTCTCTATTTTTCTTGATTTTTTTCTCAAAACTCTTTTTTTTCCTCTTCATAAATGCTTGCTTTCTTATTATCATTATGACTTGGTTATACAAACCCTATTCCATTTGGTCATTATCTCTCTTTTACCATGTGATCAGTTAGCAAATAATCCTACTCATTATCATCTCCTTACACCGATCCACTTTTTGGATCTCATTTTTTTCCTTCTTATTTTTACTTCAAACTAAGCATATACATGATTGAGACTTGATATCACATGCTAGTTCATTATCAAACTTAAGTATCCTAGTCAATCTTTGTCTTTCATTATTTAGATTTATTTAACCTTATCCTATAACTCATTTGTGTGTATCACTACAAATCTCATGATTTTTCATTCCAAGTTTGTATAGAGGAGGAGTCCTAAAAAACCATTAAAATTTAAAATCCAAAACATTTTAAAAAAATGAAATGATACAAATGGAAAAATTATTCTTAAAAGTCAAATCACACTAAAAGATGTTATTTAAACCACATCTCCTTCTTCTAGTCAAATCTCAAACTCCACGGTTGGCCTCATGGTAGATCTAAGGTCCTTTGTGTTGTAGTAATCTAGTATATTAGAAGAAGATAATAAAAAAACTTTTAGTGCTACCTATTGTCTCATGTAAGTACCCAATCTTGATAGTAGACTAATGGCTCTATAAGAGGTCTTAAAGAATGGGGACCACATTATGAGATGGTAGGTCCATTTTGTTTTTTATTGTACCAATATACCTTCATGATTTGATCTTAGTAGCATACCTAATTTACTACAAAGATTTGTGTCTATAGTGAATAGGTTTGTTTTATGCATAGATGACCATTAGTCACCTAGTGTTTTCTCATGGCCTTAGTATGACATTTGTCTCCTAAGGTCTTCTCATAAGATGCCTAAGTCTTGACTTTTACACTCTTTTTCATTCCCTCTACCCCTCATATTTCATCTTGATAAATATTGTTTTATCTACTGATCACTCCCCTTGTGATTTCATTTTGAGCTGCATTATAAAACCATAGATAAGACCTGACCATCACAAAAAACTACCTTTCTTTTTCTTTCATATTGCCCACATCCTTGATTACCTAATTTTTCCTATT
>JARHVA010006420.1:780000-918485 GCA_037957365.1 Torreya grandis
ATTTATTTAATATTAACAAATATATATTTGGGTTACATATAAATCAAAATAGGGCCCATGGAGAAGTCAAAGAGTCATGGGGTAAAGATAAAAGAGGAATGAGATGCATTTTCTCATGAAGAGTCATCTTGAGGAATTCCAAGAGTCACCATGTGAAGACAAAAGAGGGTATGGTGAGTTTTTGAATGAAGGGACACTTTGAATAATATGAAAAGTCACCAAGATAAAGGCAAAAGAGGAAAAGATGCTTTTGTTTATGAAGGGTCACCATATGACTTTTTAAATGTAAGGATATAAAGGGTCATGCAATTTTGGTGCCATTTTCCATGAGGATTGAAGGGTCATGAAGGGTGAATTCCAAATGTCATTTGGAAAAATATAAATAAAAGCTTGATAATCGATCTATAATATGCAATAGAGTGTATGGTTTGTATTTTTTTTTTAAGAGAGCAAAGTAGGAGATATTGTAGATTTGTATCATTTGTTGAGCAAGTAAAATTGAGAGATAGTTATGTTTTATACACAAGAGGGGTTGGTGCTCCTATGGGTTGGTGCTCCTGCAAGTTTGTTCTTGTGAACTTTGTATTTTGAGTTTATGCTCATTCATATACTTGAGATTATTCTCTATGATTTTTCCCACTTTGGGTTCTTACATAAAAATCCTCTCTCTCTCTCTCTCTCTCTCTCTCTCTCTCTCTCTCTCTCTCTCTCTCTCTCTCTCTCTCTCTCTCTCTCTCTCTCTCTCTCTCTCTCTCTCTCTCTCTCTCTCTCTCTCTCTCTCTCTCTCTCTCTCTCTCTCTTGTGTGGTGCATATTATTGTTTCAGTTTTATTGCATATCTTGAATGTGTGGTTAAGTGGTTAAATAAAAGAATGAGATTAAGTAAAAGATATATAATTAATGGATTCACCCCCTCTTAGTATGTTTCATGTTTAACAATTAGTATCAGAGCAGGTTATTTTGAAAAAAAAATTATAGCTTGAAGGTAGATTGGGAAAGCATGATGGACGGATCACATGAAATTTTTTCTACAAATAAGGCACTTTTGTCTGATGGGACAAATTATTATTTTTGTAGCATAAGGATGAAGAATTATTTTATTTCCCTTGGATTCAACATTTGGAAAGTAGTGGTGGATGAATATGAAGAGCCATAGACACTTGTAACTACTCTAAAAAAAAAGAAGGCAAGTGAAAATACTGCTAAAGATTTAAATGTTATTTTATGTGAATCAAAATTTATTAAAGCTATGCAATGTGAATCTATTCATGAAACTTGGGTAAAACTTAAGAATATTTATATGGTGATGGAAAGGTTTAGTAAGCTAAGCTTTAGAATTTTAGAAGATAGTTTCAAAGTTTGAAGATGGAAGAGGAAAAAAATATAGAAATTTATCTTTTACAAGTTGATCAAATAGTTAATCAGATTCAAGGTCTTGGAGAAAAATTAGGATAATTAATTATGGTTCAAAATGTTTTGAGATATCTACCATTGAGATATGATGTAAAAGTTTTGGAAATTGAAGAGATGAAGAATTTAGCCAAGCTAAAGATGGATGAACTACATGGTATTCTTATGGAATATGAGATATGGATCAAACAAGAGAAACCCTCAAAAAGAGAAGCTACTTTAAAGACATCAAAGAAAGAGAAGGCTAATATTCAAGAATCAAGTGACATTTCTAGTGATGATGAAGATGGAAATGGAGCTCTATTCATTCACAAGCTAAAAAAGGGCATAGGTAAATATCAATGAAAATTATTGTTTAAATGTTTTAATTATGGAAAGATTCGAAATTTTGTAGGTAAGTGCCTAGATAAGGGTAATGATGACAATGAATAAGGTAAGTCTACATACAATAATAATTTCAAAGGAAAATTCAAGAAGGGATTTGAGAAGAAGAGTTTTTATTCTAAAGATCCTAGCTCAGTTGAAGATAGTGGAGTTAGTGATTCAAAAGAAGAAGAGATTCTATTCATCACCGTACATGAAGATGCCTCTGTAAGTAAAATTACATATGATCAAAAAGAATAATAGGATGAAGATGAAGTTAATCTAGAAGGAGAACTCATTAGTGCCTTAGAAGAGTTAAAAGCTCTTGAGAATAAGAATCAAATATTAAAGCTCCAGATCAAGAAAAATGAAAAAGAGTAAAAGGAAGAAATTAAAGATCTACAAGCACACTTTGAAGAATCCAAGAGGAATGAATAAGATCTAATGGCATATTTTTAAAAATTAAGTAAATAATGTGAAAGTTATGTTATTGAAATTGCTTCTTTAAAAGTAGATCTTGAGAAAACACATAAAACAATCAATGATGGAATAACCAATGATTCAAAATTTAAGAATATCACTAATATGGTGAATAAGATATTAGAAAGTCAAAGATCAATGTCTGATAAAATAGGTGTCAAATTTGAAAAAGAGAAAGGGGAGATCACTACTTTCACAGACAAGGAAAAAGGAAAGAGCTATGTTGAAGCTCTTACAAAAGAGGAAACAAAAAAGGAAGAAATTAATAATACAAAGGACATCTAAAACAAAGAACGCTGGAAAGAACAGAGATACAAAAGGTATCAGGTTAGAGATACACAAATAGGTCCTATTTTTATGGTTACTATTTTTATTGTAATGAATATGGTCATAAGGAAAAAGAATGTTGAAAAAGGGCTAACAATTTCAAAAATAAGGAGAAGGAAAGTCATGCAAAGTCAAGTAGAAGCCACAACTCTTTTGATCATCTATCAAGATTTAATGAATAGGCCATAATATGTTACAAATTCAACAACTTCAAACACATAGCCTAGTAATATAGAAGCATGTTTGAGTTAGTCAAGAAGCACTAGAGTTTCAAATCTCAATTCATCAAGAAGAAAGTTCAGACAAGTTCATGGTAGAAGAAACAACCTAAAAAATCTATGTTGTTGTAGATAGATTTGCATGCAATAAATGAAGAAAATCCATGGTTTATTTATATTAGATGTTCAAGGCACATGATATTATATAAGAATAAGTTCGTAACCTTGAAGAAGATTAATGGTGGCATAGTAAAATTTAGAGACAATACTACTACCATAATTACCAAAAAAGATACACCAAGTTTGGATAATGGTAGAACTAAAACTGAAAATGTTTTGTATGCAGAAGGTCTTATGTATAATATTTTGAGTGTAATTCAAATTTGTGATCAGGGGCACACACTAAATTTTTATGCAAAAGGTTGTGAAATTAGGAGAAAAGATTTAGATGTGTTGGTTGCATATGCTCAAAGAACAAGCAATAATTTATATATGTTATCAAACGTCAAAGGTCAAAGATATTGTTTAAGTCAAATTTAAGAAAGTTGGATATGACATAGGAGAATTGGGAACATAAATTTTGGAAATATTATTAACATCATCAAGATGAAATAAGTCATAAATAATCCAAACATTACAAAGCCATCTGACATGCTTTTTGAAACCTTGTCAGCATGGGAAGTAGGCTATAAGGTGGTTCAAAACAAAAGAGTACTCAACCACTCAGATGTTAGAGCGTGTTCAAACTAATCAATGTGAACCTATGATAACTCAAAGTATTGAATATGAGAAATATTTTATGTTGCTTATTGATGATTTTTCACATATGACTTGGGTAATGTTTTTAAAGAAAAAATCAGAAGCTTTCAGACATTTCAAAGCATTAGTTGAGAATGAAACCAATTTGAAGATTAAGTGTCTAAGATTAGATCAAGGAGGATAATTCATGTTAGATCAATTTATTGAGTTTTTTGAAGACCTTACAATAAAGAGACATTATTCAATAGCCAAAACTCGACAACAAAATGGAGCAGTTGAGTGGAGAAATAGAATAGTTTAGGAGATGGTGAGGATAATGATAAATAAATCAAAGATACCAGATAAATATTGGAGAGAGATAGTTTCTATAGTAGTGTATATTCATAATAGAGCATTATTGAGATTCACTAGTGACAAGACTCCTTATGAGCTATGGAAAGACAAACTAGTAACAATTGATTATTTCAAAGTTTTTAGCAGCAGATGCTTCATAAAAAGAACTAATGAAAACTTGGCATGTTTGAATCTAGAGTAGATAAAGGTATATTTCTTGGTTATTCTTGAAAAATTAAATCTTATAAATGTTATAATAAAATAACCAAGAATTTTTTTGAAAGTGTAAGTGGCAGGATATAAGAAGATGGAACACAAAGAATCAATGATCTAGTAGACATTCCTAAAATCATTGAAGAGGAAGATTTTGAAGAATAAGATGAAGATGAGAAGAAGGATAAAAATGACACCAAAATTCCATTCAAATATATTTAAATAAATCATAATGAAAGTGACATCATCAGGGACATAAATGAAGGAATTCACACTAGAAGAATGATGGTAAGTGAATCTGAGCAAGTTAATTTTTCTTTGTTATCTAAAATTTAGCCTAATTTTTTTTCAAAAGATAGACATGATAAACATTGGGTTAAGGCAATGGATGAAGAATTAAATTAGATAGAAAGGAATGATACTTGGGAATTAGTGCCTAGACTAAAAGATCACAATATTATAGGAATAAAATAAGTTTACAAGAATAATTTGAATGAAAATGGATAAGTGACCAGGAATAAATAAAGATTAGTATGTAAAGGATATGCTCAGATTGGGGGAATAGATTTTTTTTTTAAAAATGCACCAATGGTAAGGATAGAGGCTATTAGAATGTTTCTTTCATATGTATTATTTAAAATTTTCAAAGTGTTTTAGATGGATGTCAAAAATACCTTCCTAAATAGGAATCTAGAAGAAGAGGTCTACGTTGAGTAGCCTAAGGCATTTATTCTCTCAAATATTAGTAGTCATGTATGTAGATTGAAGAAAGCATTGTATAGATTGAAACAAGCTCCCAGAGCTTAGTATGCAAGACTTGATAAGTACCTATAGGATCAAGGTTTCAAGAGAGGATTTATTGATATTAATCTCTACATTAAAATAGAAGGTGAGCATCAATTGATTGTTGTGGTATATGTTGATGACATTAGTTTTGGAGGAAACATTGAAAAAATGACTAATGAATTTTTTGATAATATGCAAAAATAATTTGAGATGTCTATTCTTAGAGAATTGTCATTTTTCTTAGGGTAGTAAATGTTTCAATTAGATAAAGGAATTTTTATATCTCAAAGTAAATATGCTAAGGAAATGTTGAAGAAATTAGGTTTTGAGGATTGTGTGATAGTTGGCACACCAATGTGTACAAGAAATAAGGTGAGCAAGGATGAAAATTCACCTGTTATAAATCAATATTTGTATAGATCTATGATTGGTAGTCTTTTATATTTGACAACATTGAGGCCAGACATCATGCATGTAGTAGGTATGGTTGTAAGATATCAGTCAAATCTAAAAGATAGTCATGTTTAGTTGGTGAAGAGAACATTTAGATATATCAAGGGGACACTAGATTATGGATTATGGTATCCCACAGGTAGAGATTTAACTTTGGTTGATTATACATATTTAGATTAGGTAGGTTGCTTGGATGATATAAAGAGTACAAGTGGAGGAGATTTCTTCATTGGTGATAGCTTAGTATCATGGCCTAAGCAAAAAGTAAAATTTAGTATCACTTTCTATAGCTAAAGTAGAATATATTGTAATAGTATTGTGTTGTACTCAGGTACTTTAGATGAAGCAAACTTTGGAAGATATCAAGGTAAAATATGATGAACCTATTTCTATTTTTTTTTTGACAACACAAGTGTTATTAATATTTAAAAAAATATAGTGATGCATTCAAGAACAAAACATATTCCTATCAGATATCACTTTTTGAAAGAGAAAGTTGTAGATCAATAGGTTAAGATGGAATATATCAGTACTAAATAGCATATTGTAGATATTTTCACAAAGGATACATTTGAATATCTATAAGAGAAGGTGGGAGTAATTTATTTTACTTCCTACCATTGAGGTTTAACATCAATTGAGGGGGAGCTAAGTGTTAACTCTAGGTAGGCCCTTTGCCATTGATGTCAAATGGGGAGAAGAACATAAATAGGTACAAGTATAGGTATAGGTGAAAGAATAGGTACAAGCTACTATAGTAAGGGGGAGTTACTATATGTTTTTTAGATGGTAGTATGTGTAGGTTTCAGGATATGGTAGTTTTAGTTTGAGGTTGCCATCAATGAAAAAGGGGGAGATTATTGGAAATATTGTTAGTGATGTCAAAGGTCTAGAATTATTGGTGATAAAGTCCCCATTCCATTTAATGGTGTTTTTAATATTCATATCTTGGCTAATGTGTGTTAATATTTATTTAATATTAATGAATATATTTTTGGGTTGCATATAAGTCAAAAGAGGGTCCATGGAGAAGTCAAAGAGTCATGGGATAAATACAAAAGAGGAATGAGATGAATTTTCTCATGAAGAGTTATCTTTAGGAATTCTAAGAGTCACCATGTGAAGACAAAAGAGTGTATGACACATTTTTCCATGAAGGGACACTTTAAGGAATATGAAAATTCACCAAGATAAAGACCAAAAAGGAAAGGATGCTTTTGCTTATGAAGGGTTACCATATGACTTTTTAAATCCAAGGTTACAAAGGGTCATGAAATTTTAGTGCCATTTTCCATGAGGATTGAAGGGTCAGAAAGGGTGAATGCCAAAGTTCATTTCGAAAGCTATAAATAAAGGCTTGTGAAGCCATTTTTAATATGCAAGAGAGTGTATGGTTTGTATTTGTTTTTTAAGAGAGAAAAGTAGGAGATATTGTAAAGTTATATCATTTGTTGAGTAAGCAACATTGAGAGATAGTTTTTGTTTTATACACAAGAGGGGTTAGTGCTCCTATGGGTTGGTGCTCACAAATATTTGTAAGGGGTTGGTGCTCTTATGGGTTGGTGCTCACAAATAGTTACTATGTTGGTGCTCAACAAAGGGTTTAGTGCTCCTACAAGTTGGTGCTTGTGAACTTTTTATTTTGAGTTGGTGGTTATTCATATACTTGATATTGTTCTCCATACTTTTTCCCACTTTGGGTTTTTACATAAAAGTCTAATCTCTCTCTCTCTCTCTCTCTCTCTCTCTCTCTCTCTCTCTCATGTGGTGCATATTATTATTTCAATTTTATTGCATATCTTGAATGTGTGATTAAGTGGCTAAAGAAAATAAATAAAATTAATTAAAATATATATAATATATTGATTCACCCCCTATTAGTATATTTCATGCTTAAAATTCAACCCATACCTACCCATTTTTAGTCTACTGGGTCAACTGGGTCGACCAAGTTCATTTTGCCTATTCACCCTTTGCATTTTCCTAAAAAAGTGCATTTTTCTCCTTTCTTCCTAATTACTCTAAAACCATTTCCCATCTTGATATTTATTCCCATATAGTCTAATTTTGTCTCATTATGACATATATAAATTCTTAAAATTCAAAATTTCTAAAAATACACTTAATACAAATTTCAAGAACTAGTTTGAGATACATAGTTGCATAACTGTAGTGCACCCACTGCTACCTCTAGAGCCTCTCCCTATTCATCCTATCATCTACTCATCATCCTAGATTATTTGGTATCTAGAGATATTTTTTCTCTCTTTCACAAGTCAAAATAACAAATGAATTGTCTTTTCACCTATTTAAACACACTTTTCAAATTTCAAATTCTTCAATTACTGTCCTGTAAATTCCTTCTTTTATTTATATCTTTGTTTTTACTCATCCATTTTCAAAACCATAAAATGTGTTGTATTAGTGATAAAGTAGAGATTAGTTTCCATTATTGTATTCCTATTTTATAAAAATCTCATTTTTTAGCTTTTTTTACACTAACTTATATAGGTTTGCCTAGTGTTCTTCACATTGGATGCCTTCACATTTCTTATAGTCTACTTCTTTATCTACAACACTAAATTAAGTAAATTTATGTGTTTTTTTTATTTTTTCCTTTTAATTATTGTATTTTTTACTTACTTCACTTCACTTATCATCAATGTTATGTGTTATCATGTTCTATTCTTGAAGCACAATCTTGCGTTACACTTACGTAACACGTGATGAGCTTTGATTGGGGCATATGTATACACATAATATTTTCAAACTTTTATTAATTATTGACACTTTTTATCTTGTAGAAACCTATAGATTCATAATCTCTCTAAGTGCATGCCTTAAGAGGTGCATTGAGAAAGGGGTGGGTAGACCATCGGTGCTTCGTAAGTTTGTTGTCCCTTTTTCCACTTTCCATATACACACTCATCTCAAAAAATACATTATCCCTAAGCTTATTATTCACATCCTTACCCATTCTAATCATTTTGCTCTTTCCATCCTCCTTTTATATCCTTAATTTCATTTTGGACTATCAATTGTACTAGGTTAAACATGGTCGACCCTGTATAGTTTAGGGGTATTTTTCACTTTTTGGGTTTTTTAACCTTTCGACTGACCTAACTTAGACCTAGTGAATTATCCTTGAAAAAATATAGGTTTGACCATTACCAACCCTATAAAATAAATATTTTTGGGAGGATTTAGAGTAAGATGTACCTATATATACAAGTTCATTTCCAACCATTTGTAAGAAGAGAAGCAAAGAAGAATAAGTGTGATGAACATCTACTTATTGACCATTCTAATTGAAGAATAAAACTTATGGTTCCATACTTTCTTTGGAGATATGAGTCTTGTCTTGTGGAGAAGTCTTTTGGATGCACAGATAGGTTGTATATCCTAAACTTTATTTATATTTATTTTCCTTACATACCATAGCAATCTCTTGTGAAGCACATTGGTAAAGGGAGAGATTGAGGCTCAGTGGGTTTGTCTTCAAGGTAAGTATACCTAAATTTATTTATCATTTGTAGGAGTAGATAGATAATGTAGTTGTTTTTCTCTTCCCATGCATTATGATTCCATATACATTGACATGATTATATCTCTTCTATGCATGTTTAGTTTAGTTATTTATTTTGCTTCTAACCTCTACTTTATGCCACAAGCTTTGGTGTGAAGTAGATTAGATTTACTTTCTTGTTTCTTAGAATAATTGAATATTAAACCCTATGACTCTTTTAGGTTTTATGCATGATTATGTTAAATTATAGGCTTTGGAACCCTACCACACATGGTGTATTATGATAAGTAATCCCCTAATTAGGTCTATTGGATCCCCATATTGGTCATGTTCCCACTTTAAAAATGTATTCCCAATTGAAATTGTAGGTATGCTTTATATTCTCTAAGGTAGGATCGATTTATAGACATGATGAATTTTTGATTTCATATAGTATCCCATTTGACATTATATCTCATAATGGTAGATCATTTGAAAATAAGGATGTCAAAGTACTATGTACTGAGTATAACATTATCCAATATTTTTATACTACATATTACCTATAAGGTAATATATAAGCAAAGGCATCCAACAAGACAATTTTCAATATCCTTAAGAATATTTTTAATGATGTTGGTTGTGATTGGAACCTATAAATCTTTTGTGCCCTCTTGGTATATCATACTAATCACCATAATCCAATAAGAACCACAATATAATCCCTATTCTATGGAACTAAGGCCATTCTTCCCATCAAGGTTGAGCTACATTATATACATATCTCATTGAAGCACATCCTAGATGATACATATTAGTTCACCTGCAATATCTCGAGTTACAAGATGATAAATGAATGGTCATTATAAATAGCCTTCAAACATATTAGAACTAGCTACATGGTTAATATAAATGATGGTTAAAACACTAAGAGTTTGATCTTGGTGACCTTGTACTTAAATAAAACTAGAAGAACACCATGGTTAAAAAAAATAAGAATGTAAATTTCAAGCCTAATTGGATAGGCCCTTATGTTATTATTATAAATTATGGTTCTAGAAGATACAATCTCACTACACTAAATGGAGATGAGCTTGATGAACACATGAACATAATACATATCAAGCATTATTGAACTTGAAATAATATAAGTATTATCTATGAAGAATGTTTACATCATGTCATACTATCATCTTCCTTATACCATACTGCATATTATTCTTAAAATACCTTGCCTATGGACTAAAGTTGTTTTACCCTCACACCCTCACCCTTTTGACCTTAGTGTTCGAGGTATAATCACTAAGAGGGGGAAATGAATTAGTGATCCTATATATATTAATTTCAATTACATTCCTTTAAACTATTAACCAATTAGCATATATCAACTTGATCAAGAAACATTAACAAGAGAGATCATACATTCAATGCATACACAAGATCAAACACATAACACATAGTTGCTATTGGAAACCCTCATGGGGACTAAAACTTAGTCTCAAGATTGCAACACAAATGGACTACTATCTTATAATAAAGTACAAATAAGAGTTTGATCAACTCCTTTATACCATTAAACCTTGATCATATCCTCCTGACCAAATGTATTTAGTGAAACACATGTTTCACAAGGAGAAAATTCCCCTAAGGAAGACCAAGTCATTTAGAACCTCATTTGAAGACCTCTACCTTATAAATTATTACATTAAAATCTGATAATGGATCTCTATTTTTAACCTTTGCACAAACACTCTTTATCTCAAACAAGCCTCTCACATAGGCATGTTAGAATCTCTTTCTTTCTTCACTCAATCTATCCTCATATGTACACTTACACCTCTTTGCATATATTTAAATTGAAAGAGAACTATTATGACATTAGGAAAATGACATATATTTCATACACATAGTCAACAAACTAATTTTCTCATTAACTCAACCAATAAGCACACTACCTATCCTTCACTTCATAACTCTCACATGCACCTTACATTAGTCTATCTCATATACATGTCTAAAAACCAACACATTTGGTTTCAATGTATAGATAAATCATGAGTTAATAGGATCAAAATATTTATTTTGTAGCCAAAAAACATTCTTTCACCCTTAAATCATCTCATATGGGTCACAGTTAAGAACAATCCACTTTCAAACAGGCCTAAGTCACTTTTAGGTCATATAGAGACCCATTCAACTCTTTGACACTTCTCTGAGCAAAACAAGAGCATAGAAATTTTTTCATATAGCATGGAACCATTTCATATGACCCTTTTGTAATCTTTAAAAGATCATAGTTAGCAAAACACTCTTTTTATAAAGCCCAATTAACTCAAACACTTCTTTGTATACACATTTATTATGAATGAAAACATAGACTACTTTAAAACCTTTGTTCATACTGCATATGATTGGTCAAACCTTCAAAATTCATGCATACCATCCTCATGGAGTCTAAAATACTCCTTGATAGCTAATTCATCAAAATACATCTAAACAATATCAAAATAATCTTCAACAATCTTCTCGGGACCCTTACAAAACATACATGAAAACAAAATCAATGTTAGAGCCCAAAATCTTTAACTATACACACTTACAGATCTTTAAAATAGGTTTATTAGATGCACCATGGATTCCTTTTCATCTTTAATTTTTATATCATGAGAAAATCTATCTTGGATCAAAATTTATCACCCAAAAACTAGACACTCATCCTTCCTTCATAAATTCAAATATTCAAATGCAAATGGTCATCGTTAAACTTTGAACATTATGCTCATATCTCTTGTCCTCCCAACTTTAGATTAATTATGAACCATTGATCTTGTTTGAACTTTAATGAATAGTTTGCCAAACATAAACATTAAACATCTAATAGTTGAACTCATCTCATGTAATCTAGAAACTTTGACTCAATGCATTCCATCGATCTCTATGGATTAGTGAGGTCTAGCAAGGTTCACCATTTGATCAATCTATAAAAACACCCACTCACCATCAGATCCTTATCCTTTACCTTTTCTCAATATTTAAACAAACTTCACTTGAAACCATCCTGTTTCATCCTAATATCTTGGAATAAGCATAATTCATTGATGTTTTTGTAATATGCTTGATCTTTACCTTTGCTAAACAAATGTTGTATTGACCCATTTAACTCTACACACACCATTGGATCGAGAATTATGAAATCCAATGAAACACTGAATATCCACTAGGTCTATATATTTAACATAATGAAAATTTACTAATTATGGTGTTGTTATATTGATGGTAGATGTGTTTTCATTGATGTGAAGTGGCATTAGTGATGACAAAGTGGTCTGTGATGTTAGTGAAATGGAGCATGGTGGCATAATGTACTTAGTACAATGTGATACTTACAAGGATATACATAGGTATCCTAGGTGGATGATTTATGGCTAAATAGAGCTTGGTATGATAATTTTTAACTGGTTCTTGATGTGTTCTATGCTCAAGGGTTATCTTCATATGGACTTCATGAGGTATGTAGGTTAATTTATGTCTTGCAAGGTTTATCATGAATGGTTGCCTATGGAGTTTTGAGAACTATGGATTTTGTGACAAGGAAAATAGCTTATTAAACTTTGAATATTCATGTTATACATGTATATGGCTCTAATATATAGGTGTATGGTTTGTAATATGTGTCTAGTGGCCTACAAGATAGTTTGACCATTGGCTTAGTTGGCCTAGGTGGGCTTGTGAGGCCTTGTGAAGGGTCAAAGGGTGTTTTTAGGTTGGTGAATATTTTTTTGCATGATATATGGTTAGGTATGTTTTTTAAAGCATTTTTATGATATTTGAGGTCAGATATTTAGCTACAAAGTCATAAAGTTGGTTTAGAAGCTTCAAGAGGTGTTAGAAAGGTGTCTAGTGAGCTTTAAAATGACTTTCTTATGTTCATTAGCACATTTAGGTTATGTATTTGGAGATTATCCTTTCTAAAATTATATATAGGGTCCCTAAAAATATTCTCCAATAATTATTTCATACACTAAGGTCTTATCCTTTATGAATGATCGTTAAGAAGCTAAACATGTTTTTGTGTACAAAAACCCTAGTCTTAGACCTGATAGAGAAGATCTTTATGGTTTTGGATTATAATGTATTAGGTGATAAAATATTATTATTATAGGTTGTATATGAATAATTCAAGTTTATTATGGATTATTTTTGGTCTCTTGACAGTGTCTAGGTCCCATAGAAAATGGGTTGTTAACATTATTCTTATTTCTGAGGAAGATTTATGTGAATGACTAGATGATATAATGGATTATTGTTAAAGCTAAATCCTTGTCCCAAATATTTATGACAATGTTTAATGAGATTCATCTTTCTGTGTCAAATTTCAAGAAGGATAAATTTGACTAGTCGATATGAAGGAAATAGTGTCTTAAGTGAGAAATAGTTATTAGAGTAAAAAGAGGAATTGGAAGGCTTAATCAATGAATAATAATGGGTCTAAGCTCTTAGAGTTGATTTATGGGATGTATTAAATTTATCCATGAGATTATTATTGTTCCTAGTCACTTGGAGTTGATTGAATGGTTGACTCATAGATAACCATGATGGTTTTGCTAGCAAAAAGAACCTATTTTGGATGATTGAGTTTGTTTCTAGGGAAGATGGTCAGATCAAGTGTTATTGATGATTATATAGTTTTGAGGATCTCTTTAATATATTATTTAGTTATTTTGAATATTTTACTAATCTTTATTTAGTCAAATATAGTCACACAAGTGGGGTTATGCTTCGTTTGTGAGGTGTTTGTGATATGAGTTCATGGTATGGTATAGAAATATTGTGTAGAGAATCATGGAAAACTTTTGGGGACATGAATAATTATTCCTAAGATATTATATACTGATATGGCTGACCATAATATTCAATGGTATATATACAAGGTGATTTATGCCTTTTGGGTGTGTGAATGAAGTAAGACAAGCAAGTGTGTGTATTGATTTTGAAGACCTTGTGCAAAGGTTGTTGGGGGTGTTGGTGACCAATGTTTGTAAGAGATTGAGAAGAGAAAAATATCATTATAATCAGCATAATTTTCTGATTATATTGATTACTTTTATCATATTTATAAGGGCATATTTGAATATAAGTGAAAGATTTGAGGAGTTATTTCCTTGTGTTGAAAAGATAGCTTGGTATTTGTGACTTGTGTGGAGTTGAAAACTTGGAGAAGGATGATATTGTAAGGTTTGTCTATCTTATTAAGAATCAATCAGATTTCAAGAGTTTTTCATCCAATAAGTTGTTGTGTTGGTGCTCAACATCTTAGGCACGTTGGTGCTTGTCATCTTTAGGGGTTGGTGCTCCTTGTGAAGTGGGTGCTTCACTAAAGTATCTTGTTTTTAATCATCATATAGGAATATAGTCAAATTTTTTTCAGAATTGAGAGTGCATTTTCTCCCCCATGATGGTTTCCCACATAAATATTTGTGTTATGGTTTCATTCATGCTTATTCTTTGATTCATCTATCTTGCATATTGATATGATTGGTTAAGTAGCTTGAAGAGTTGGGAATTGCATTATAATATTGTTAAACCATTGATTCACCCCCACCCCTCTTAGTGGTGTGTACCTCCATCAATTGGTATCAGAGCAAGTCCTTTTGAGGCTTAATAGATTTAAAGGTGTTTCTAAATTACAACATGATCCGTAATGAAGAGTCCATGTTTGTGCAAGTTGCTTTACATTCAAAATAAAATGGTGACAAGAAATGGTATATAGATAGTGGTTGTTCTTGTCACATGATAGGACATAAGACTAAATTAATCACTCTTAAGAAATAAAACTCTAGTGGTGTTAGTTTTTGTGACAATATCTCTATTACTATAAGAGGGAAGGGAAATTTGAGTTTAGACAATGGAAATTCGAAGACTAAAAATGTTTTATATGTTGAAGGGTTAAAGAATAATATTCTCAATGTTATTCAGATGTGTGAAAAAGGTAATGTTGTGACCTTATATGATGATTTTTATGAAATTATAAAAGTAAAATATAGAATACTCCTTGCCAAGATTCACAAGTCAGAAAACAATATGTATGTATATCATGAATCCAAAAGAGAAAAGTGTTTGATGAGTCAAGTATAAAAAACATGTCTATCGTATAAAAGACATGGTCACATAAAATTCAATAATATTATAAGGATTAGTTTAAAGGAGCTTGTAAGACATATGCCCAATATTTGTAAGGTTCCTCAATCTTTGTGTAAGTCTTGTCTCCATGGTAAAAAAGTAAAGAGAAGATACAAGACAAAGGAGTTTTCTACTACTAAAATGTTGGAGTTAATTCATACTGACTTATTTGGTACTATGAGGACTAAAATTCTACAAGGTAATTACTATTTCATGTTACTAATTCATGACTTCATAATAATGACTTGGATATATTTCTTAAAATAAAAATTAGAAGCCTTTACCAAGTTTAAAGCTTTCAAAGCCCTTATTGAGAATGAAAAAGGATTAAATATCAGGTTTATCCAATCAAATATAGGTGGACAATTCTAGTCTAATGAGTTTCATGAGTTTTTAAAAACTAATGGAATAAAAATAAAATAGTCAAGTACTAGAACTCCACAACAAAATGGAGTAGTTGAATGAAAGAATATAGTAGTTCCAGAGATGTCTATCACTCTACTACAAGATACCAAGTTGTCTGATGGTTTTTGGGAAGAGGCTACAAGTACTTCAGTCTACATTATTAATAGATGTCAAGTCAAAGTGAATAAATACTTGACCCCTTATTAACTATGGAAAAATAGAGCTATAAATGTCAAATATTTTAGAGTGTTTGGAAGTAAGTGTTACGTCAAAAAGGATAACGAAAATATAATCAAGTTTGATTCTAGATTTGATGAAGGTATCTTTCTTGGCTATTATTTTATTAGTTTTACTTATAGATGCTTCAACAAAAGACTTCATAAAATTGTTGAAAGTTCTAATGTGAGAGTTGATGAAAGTGGTCCTACCAAAAAGCCTAGTTTGAAGTCATGTGATCCAACTATTAGTCTTACTACAAATAAAGACCAATCTATCTGTACATCAAATGAAGATGATGAAGAAGATACCATACTTGATACTAAATCTCCTTCAAGAAGAACTTAGGTTTATCACCCAACTTCTCAAGTCATTAGTGATATGAATGCTAGTTTACATACTAGGAGAAGAATCTTATCCAATCAAGATCAACATGATTCATCTTTTCTATCTATTCATGAACCAAAAACCTTCATTAAATCTAATAAGGAAAAGGAATGGTGATATTATATGGATGAATAACTTGATAAAATTAAAAGAAATGATACTTGGGATATAGTTCCTAGGCCTAAGGGAAAGAATGTGATTGGAACAAAGTGGGTATATAAGAATAATTTAAATGAGAAAGGTAAAGTAGTAAGAAATAAGGCTAGGTTGGTATGTAAAGGTTATGCTCAGGTAAAAGGAATTGACTTTGATGAAAAATTTGCTCCTTTATCTAGAATAGAAGCAATCAAACTATTTTTATCTTATGCTAAGTCTAAAAATTTTAAGGTATACCAAATGGATGTTAAATCTGCATATTTGAATGACAAATTTGAAGAAGTTTTTATGTATTTTCTTGAGGTTTATGCTATAAAGGATAATCAATAATTTGTTTTTAGATTAAATAAGGCTCTTTATGGCCTCAAAGAAGCTCCTAGAGCTTGATATGATAGATTACATAAGTATCTCCTAATTCAAGGTTTTAGAAGAGGAGTGGCAGATAGATCAAGTTAGAAGGAGAACATCAATTGCTTATTGTGGTTTATGTGGATGACATAATATTTGGTTCAGCAAATGATAAGATGAGTAAGGACTTTGCAGAGGTAATGAAAATTGAATTTGAAATGTCTATGTTGGGGGAACTTTCTTTCTTTGTATGATTGTAGATAAATCAAATAAACAAAGGGATATTTATCTCTCAATCAAAATACATTAAGGAAATGCTTGAGAAATTCAATATGTTGGATAGGAAACCCATGAGTACTCCTATGGAAATAGGATGAAAATTGAGTAAGAATGATAAGTCTCCTAAATTTGATCAGTCCTTGCATAGATCTATGGTAGGGATTCTATTGTATTCTACTACTTCTAGACTTGATATTATGCAAGTATTAAGTGTAGTTGGAAGATATAAAGTAAATCCCAAAGAATCTCACTTGAAGGAAATTAAGGTAATCCTAAGGTATCTCAAAGGTACCATGAACTATGGTTTGTGGTATCATAGGAGTAAGGAATTCAAGATAAAATCCTAAACAAATGTTGATTGGGTAGGATGTGTTGATGATAAGAAGAGTACTAGTGGAGGAGTGTTCTACATAGGTGAATCCTTAGTATCTTGGTCAAGTAAGAAGCAATCTTCAGTATCTTTATCTAATGTAAAGGCTAAATACATTGTTGTAGATTATTATTATATTTAAGTCATCTAGATGAAGTAGACCTTAGAAGATTATAAATTAAGTCAAGATGGTCCTTATCCTATTCTGTGTGACAATAATAGTGCCATCAACATTTCAAAGAATTTAGTTATGCATTCCAATACTAAACATATCCCTATCAAGTATCATTTTCTAAAGGAGCATGTTAGTGATTAAGTTGTCAAATTAGAATATGTAGCTTCTAAGGAACAATTGGTAGACATAACGACTAAACCATTGCCTAAAGCTATGTTTGAATATCCAATATTCTTTTTATGGGTCATTAGTTCTTATTTGAATGAATAATGAGTCATTGGGAGAGGTGAAGTAATCAATCAATTTTTTTTTCAGTTGTTGTGGTTAGTTATTTGTCCAAGAGGTATCTTTAGGTCTTTTGTTCTTAAAATGTTTTTTTTGATCAATTTTTGATGTCTTGATTTGGAAGGATAAGGAAGAAGTGGTTTCTATGAGGTCTTGAGTAAGATTGTCATGAGTCTTTTCCATGTAGTTTGAGGTCTTGATGAGCTTAGATATGTGTTTCATGGTTAAAAGTCTGAGTTGACCATTTTTGGTAGTAATGACTATCTAGAAGATGCCAAGATAGCTCATATAGTGTTATAAGGTGGACAACAGCTTTCCAATAAGTGATTAAATATGGTTTTCATATGTCAAACAAGGAAATATGGTTTCAATATGTTGTTAAGGTGCCCAAATATGAGTTTTACCATTTGGTCAAGGTGCCTACTATAGGTATTGGGTCTGTATGCATAAAATGCTTGGTTTCAAGGGTCAATTTAAGAATTAAGATGTTTCATGAAGTATTTTATACTCAAGAAGGTATGTACATGTGTTTAATACATGTTCTGGGTGGTTTCATAGGTGGATGAATGCTTGTTGCTAGGTGGAGCATTTTGAGTGGTCACTGGCTTCTCTTCTCAAGAACATGTGTTTAGTGGCGTAAAGGAAGTCATGGTTCCCAAACATATGGAGGATTTAAATTTGGCATCCAAGTGAGTTTTTATGGTTTCTATGTGTGTTATCTAGTTTATGTGTCTACATTGACCAGAGGTTAACTTTTGACTAATTATTGCTTTGAAGGCCTAGTGATTTGGGCATGTTTGGAAAAGTGTTAAAACTTTGGATTTGGAGGTTGGAATATTAAAAAGTATATGAATGGGAAAAATGGGTATATAAATCATCTTTTATATTGGTTTGGAAGTGAGTATATTTCACTTTATTCAAGTTTTAACTCATTAGGAGGCTTAATTGGCTCGTAGGCTAAAGAAGGAAGTATGCTAAGGAGGATGAGTTGGAGGATAATTCTTGGAATGCCTAAGGAGACATGATATTTTTATTTAAATATATATTTTCATGGATTTAAGTGATCATTGAAAAAATTTATAAGGTCTGCAGTGGCTAGATATGGCTACAAGGGGTCTAAGTAGGCCTAGTGGAAAAATTTAGCAATTTTGTGATATCTTTCCAAAGAAGGTTAGAATTTTTTTTCTAGTTGAGCATGTTATAATATTATAAGTGTGTTAAATTTATGGTAATTTCCTTGGAGTGTTTTTTTAATTCTATATGGTGCCTTGTGAATGATGGTAAGTGAGCTTGCATGCTGCTTTGTTACTCATGTTGTTTGAGTTGATAACAACAGTTCTTGGAGATCCTATAGGAATAAACTAGTTATTTAGACAAATGGTTATCCTTCAAAGTGGATCAAGGTCCTAGGGGAAGCTATGGTGCCTTTTAAATTAATGATAGGTCCAAGGATCTTGATAACTTGCAAACCAATATGAGGATTTTCATGATTGGAAAGTTATTTGATGGTATTTAAGGAGTTATTCAATTTAGAGATCATATGGTGGGGCCTTCCTTAGCATATTCAAAAGGTGATTCTTGCATGATGTTGGCTTTGAAAACATTTTATATTCTCTGCTTCATCCTTATGAGCCCACTTTGTCATTTTGGCAAAGGGGGAGAAGGATTTGGTATGTCACCATCAATGACAAAGGGGGAGATTATTAGTATATTGATGAAATATGTGTTGTCATTGATTTCAAGTGGAATTTTTGATGAAAAAGTGGTCTGTGATGTTAGTGAAATGGATCATGGTGGCATAGTATGCTTAATATATTGTGATACTTGCAAGGATGTGCAAAGGTGTCCTATGTGGATATTTTATGGATGATTTGAGCTTGGTATGATGATTTTTGACTTGTTACTAATGTTTTCTATGCTCAAGGGTTGTCTTCATATGGCCTTCATGAGGTATACAGGTCTATTTATGTCTTATAGGCTTGATCATGCATGGTTGCCTATGGGGTTTTGAGCACTATGGCTTGTGTGACATGGTAAGGAGATTATTATGCTTGGTATATACATGTTAGACATTTATATTATTCTAATATTTTATTTTTATGTTTCTTAAGAGGTGGCTAGTGGTTTGCAAGATAGTTTGACCATTAGCCTAGTTGGCCTAAGTAGGATTGTGAGGCCTTGTGAATGGTCAAAGGGTGTTTCTAGGTTGGTGAAGTTTTTTTTTTAATTATATATGGTCAGGTAAGTATTTTAAATAATTTTTATGAGGTATTAGGTCATATATTGAGCTACAAAGTCATAAATTTGGTTTAGAAGCTTCAAGAGGTGCTAGAAAGGTGTCTAGTGAGCCTGAAAAGGACTGTCTTATGTTCATTAGCACATGAAATGTCTACATGCAGAGATAAGCCTTTTGGATATTTTTTTTTAATTTACCTAAGAATATTATACAATAATTATTTCTTATACTAAGGTCATATACTATATCAATGATCATTAAGAAGCTAAGTAAGTTTTCTGTGCAAAAACCCTAGTCTTAGACTTGATAGAGAAGATATTGATGGTTTGGAATCATAATGTATTTTATGATCAAATATGATTATTAGAGGTTATATATGTCTCATTAAATTTTATTATAAATTATTTTTAGTATCTTGATAGTGTGGGGGTCCCACATAAAATGGGTTGTTAACAATATTCTTGTTTTTTAGGAAGATTTTTGTTAATGACTAGATGATCTAATGGATGATTGTTGAAGCTCAGGACTTGTCCCAAATATCCATGAAAATTTTTAATGAATTTCATCTTTTTATTTGAAATTTATAAAAGTTTAAATTTGACTAGTTGATAAGAAGGAAATGGTGTCTTAAGTGAGAAAGAGTGATCAGAGTGAAAAGAGGAATTGGAAGGCATAATTAGTGAATAAGAATGGGTCTAAGCTCCTATAGGTGATTTAGGGTATGTATTATATTTATGCATGAGATTATTATTATTCTTAGTCACTTGGATTTGATTTAATGGTTGACTCATATTTGACCATGATGGTTTTACTAGGAAAAGGAAACTATTTTGGATGATTGAGTTTGTTTGAAGGGCAGATGGTAAGATCAAGTGTTCTTGATGATTAGTTAGTTTTGAGGATATCTTGAAGATATTTTTTAGTTATTTTGAATTTTTTACTGGTCTTTACTTCATCAAATATAGTCACATAAGTAGGGTTATGCTTTGTTTGTGAGGTGTTTATGATATGAGTTAATGGTATGGTATAGAAAGCTTGTGTATAGAATCATGGACAACCTTGGGGGACATGAATAATTATTCCTAAGATATTATAAATTGATATGGATGACCATAATAGTCAATGGTATATATAAGATGATTTATGCCTTTTGGGTGTGTGAATAAAGTAAGACAAGCAAGTATGTGTATTGAATTTGAAGACCTTGTGTGAAGGTTGTTGTGGGTTTTAGTGACCAATGTTGGTATGAGATTGGCTAGATAAAAATTTCATTATAATCATCATAAATTTCTGATTCTATTGATTATTTTTATCAGATTTATAAGTGCATATTTGAATATAAGAAAAATATTTGAGGAGTTATTTGCTTGTGTTGAAGATATAGCTTGGTGTTGGTGACTTATGTGGAGTTGAAAATTTTGGAGAAGGGTGTTATTTCAAGATTTTCCCATTATATTAATAAGTAATCATATTTCAAGAGTTGTTCATTTGATAAGGTGTTGTGTTGGTCCTCAACATCTTAGGCAAGTTAGATTTTGTCATCTTTAGGGGTCGGTGCTCCTTATGAAGTGGGTAATTCACTAAAGCATCTTGTTTGTATTAATCATATAGGACTATAGTCCATTGTTTTGAAAACTTGAGAGTGTTTTTTATTCCCCATGAGGGTTTCCCACATATGTCTTTGTGTTATGGTTTCATTCATGCTTATTCTTTGATTCATCTATCTTGCATATTGATATGATTGGTTAATTATCTTAAAGAGTTGGGAATTAGATTATAATACTATTAAACCATTCATTATCCCCCCATATTATTGGTGTGTACCTCCATCATATGGGGACCAACTAAAATATGCATGTAAATCCTACTTTACACAAATATATCTTTTGCCTTGATCAATCTCATGACCTTTCATTTGCACCATATGAACACCTTTCATAGGGGAATCCAACCATGTCACAAACTACTCCTGAAACCTTTATGTGTGTAAGATATAACACCATTAACCTTCTCAAAAATATTTTTTTCCACAAATACAACAATGTCAAAATCTATATGGAAGGCCAACTTTGAACATGCATTTAATTTGGTGCACTTTAGTGCATGATCTAAAAATTAGTGAAAATAAACTAGGCCAAAAATTGAACAAACCCATATGATCACTTTATCTTGAAATATCCACACATGTGATATATAACTTCATGAAATATAACTTTCTCTTCTTACCTCATTTCAAATTTGGCTAAGGATGGGAGAACAATATTAAAATGCCTGGGAGCCCAACTTTGCACCTACATATTTTTGAATGTGCTTATGTGCATGAGCTAGGATTTAAAACATAGTAATTAGGGACTAATTTTTTCATAACCATATGACCAAATCCCCTTGAATAATACACACATGGTAATTTTGATGTTAAAAACTACCTACTCAAATTGTTTACCACCATACCTAAACTATCTAGATGAAAAATATGGACTACCAGATGAATTATAATTATGCACACAAGAAATCAAAGCACATAAAATACCTTAGGGAACTCTTTCACATGATAAATATTCCATACTCATCCATTAACATATTTAACCATGCCCAAACTTAATATGAACCAAGCCAATTTCAAGCACACTAGGACAAGCACATTACACACTTTGTCATTATCCCTTAAGCTATCAAATCACTTCATCCACTCAATAGGACACATCCATGACATCACCATGACATAATTTAAAATACTCCAATAATCTCCCCCTTTGTCATTAATGTTAAAAAATATCATATATAGCAATATATAGCTCACCTTCTCTCTCTCAAATCACTCCCACAGTAAGAACTTTCTCATGCTTTGATGCAATGATAAAGTGGGCACCAACTAATCCTGAAGACCTAAAAATAATATAAAATAAGAAATGACCATATTAAAAAGATGATATAATATCTCTCTTACCTTGAGCCTACCTCTTCTTGCCTTGACAACTTCCTCTTCTTTCATGCTGACACTCTTCTTCAACCAAGCACTATAACCAATGAAGAAAGAACACACAAAACACTAAAATCTAATGGAACTTATCAAGAGACATCTGAGAAGGACCCCCCTTAAGATTTCTAATCTATTTAACCTTTTGATCATCCTCAGATATACACACACCATGAAGAACCACCACACATGATTACTAGCCTTCACTCTCAATCTACCACAAGGATAACCAACATAAATTCATTCCACTCACAAGACAAGAAACATGATCTTAACCAACCTAAGTAATCTCCTTTAAATAAAAATACTTTTCTCTTTTTGGAGAAACTGAGCAAAAAACACTTTTCTTCAAACTAAGCTTGTATAGCCTCCTTGTAGCCTTACTTGGAGATTGTATAGGCCACAATTTTTATTATACATAACTTCAAGACCTTAAACTTAATATATAGAACACTCTCATATGCCCACTTGAGCACACCAATTTTCAATAACTAGATCATCTTTGTTAACATACTTCACAAACCTACCACCTAATTAGACCTCTAACTTGATAAAAACTCGAATAACTTGAGAGCCAAAAACCTCAAAATCCCTATGAATATTTATTTAAAAACCCATTTATCCTATTCAATATATTAAGAATACTCAGACCTCAACTCATAATGAGACCATTTTTCTAGTAGAGCCCAAAACCCTAGAATCTTAAAACAAAGAAGGTCGACACAGCTCTTTCCAGTCAACGTCCACCTCTAAAACTTATTATACACCTGGAGACAACCATTACACACTTTTGGACCAATATTTGAGATTCCACACTATTGTGAGCCTTACTTCTTGTAACCCATTTTAGGACCTGCAAGCTCTTCAGCACAAATTTGGAAACTCAAGAGCTAAAAATATCTCCAAATTGACTTCAACATACCTTTAAATCATAAAATCACCTAGACCATGTTAGAATAAGGTTAGAAAACCTTTATATAAAAAAATATCATCTTGAAATATCACAAATCCTCCTTTTCCATATGATAACCTTCAATCTAACCCTATAGACTACTCCATATACAACTATCAATATCATGACATCACCTCAACATATCTTCCACCTAGACATACCTTCTCCAACTAAAAACACTCATCTCTAGACTTTTAGGACCATCTCAAGAACACTAAACACTTAATTTTTCACTAAAAGGAGTCTATTTGAGAAGCATAGATAGAGACATCCTTTGCACCATAATGATCTAAATCAAAGTGAATCCAAGAGTGGCCCACATCTCCTTAGTAACCACTAGAATCCTTTTATAGTTATAAGGCTTATTAATATTGTTCTTATTCTTCTTAGTCTTAGCTATGATGATTGGTTCTTCTATATCACTATTCTTTTATTCAAAGATAGAATTGACAACACATGGAATAACTATAGAATATTGAAATACCTTTTCATTTGAATGATCAACCTTGCAACTTTCAACCTCATCCCTAGTTACACATAATTTATGTTCTTTACATAATGATTTCTAAACAACAACAAGATGTTCACTTTGATCCATACTTACCTCATAACTAGCCTCAACCAGTACCTTAGTCTTTTCCTTGATCTTGGTTTCTTTATTCTCAACATGAGTAGATAATGGTAGCCCCTGACACTCTTCAACTTATAAAGAATTCTCCACCATAGAAAACATATTACGTAAAACTAAAGACTCATCATAACTCCTATTTACTACTTTTGGTCTCCATGAGTTAACTTGTCTTCTTTTATGTACACTAGGAGCCTAATTGAACTTATTTTGAATTCTAGGCCTTTGCTTGTAGAACTTAGCAATGTGACCTCTCTTTTCATAATTGAATCACACCATACTCCTTGATGGAAACTTAGCTTGTCTTACCTTTAATGGATAATGTTTTGAAAAGTGTCCTATATCATGAAAGTTTAAGATTTTAACCTTGATCACGCCTTTTGACTGATGGCCCCCATCATAGTTCCATGTAAATTCATTCTTAACAGGTCTTCTACATTCTTTATCTCTATGCCTAAATTGATTACAAGTATAACAGTAACCATTAAAATTTATACACCTCATGTCATTTAGTTTTTTGATATATTTTATATTCATTGTACCACCACCTTCATTCCTCTTCTGATGATTATTATTCAAAGGTTGATTGTCCTTGTTCACATTAGTCTTCATCTCATCTTTAGTTGAAATCTCTAGTTCTTTTTTGTATCCAAGACTAGTCTTACCACTTTCATACTTTTGATAATTTAGAATGTTGTCTAGATAACTTGATCTCTTTTCAAATCTCACACATCTTATTTATATTTTTGTCTTGTAGATAGGAATTCTAATTGGCAACTAAGATATTTGACCATATCTTCATTCTCCTTGTTATCATCATCCATTCTTGCCTCAAACACACTAAATTTATCCTCAAAGTCCTTGAGTTTATATTTCATCTTCTTATTGATTTTATTCTCAATATTTAGTTCTTCATGAACATTAGTCAATGCAGGCTCATAGTCCACCTCATCTTCATCATAATTTAAATCACTCCAACTAGACTCTATTTATTGTAATCAACTTCCTTCCTTAACCATGAAAAAGGATCTATCTTCAATAGGACCATCATCTTCATGATCGAACTCTGAGTCACATTCATGCTTATTAATAACAAGTTATGAACTAAAAGAAGATAATTTTTATAGTTAATCTAGGAAAGTAAGATCTAAAAAGAAACACACACTCAATTGGATCAATGTTGACCAATTCAATTAAGGTACACAATATAGAACCTTTTACTAACATTGGCTAATGAAAGTTTTTGCACACATAATTAAGAAAAGATCAAGAAATCAACTTGAAAACGTAAAGAGCTAATTAATTTGGAAACCTAAATGTTTTATTCGATTATTAAGAAATGATTTTAAGTATGATGGGAAGTTGGTTGTAAGCAAGGAACTAGATAACAATCTAAGGATGGTTTTAGGTAGTTTGGGCTAAAAAGGACTATAGTGGAAATGATAAAAGATTGGTATTGGAGCCTACCCCCTCACTTTACACATCACAGTGATAAGGGTGTTGGGTGATTAACTAGAATATACCATTAACCACATTTTATACTTGACCAGAGTATCAAGTTAGCTTCCCCCTTGGTGATGAAATCCAAGTAGGTTGGCCTTGGGTAGACAACTATTAAAATGCTTATTTTGATTATTTGATCTAGTTATATGTGCATAAAATATAAATAATGAAACTAAATGGTTAATTAGAAACCCCCTAATTAGACTATGTGAACTATTTTAAACATGCAAACAATAAGAAAAGAAAGGTGTGAACTTAATTACTAGCATATAAAGATTAATTCCAATTTGAAACAAGGTATAGTGTTGACACTATATGCATAAAATATAGAATAATGTCAATAGGTTCAAACCTATACTATGAAATCAAGGTCTAAAAATGAATAGGGCTAGCCAAAGTTGACCTAGTTATTTCAAACAACACATAGAATATGTTATTGGGTTAATAGGGTTGATCTAATTGATTATTTAGGGATAGTTTTGAAGAATACAAACTATGAAAGTAAAAATAGTAAAAGAGAGATAAAAAGGAATCTTGGTGGATTAGAGATGTAAAGGATGAATATTTATTATCAATAACCTTGAAAAATGCTAACAAAACTTGCTAACTAGGTCGATTGGATCGATCAAGCTATATGGGGACCTATTGCAAAAGCCTAAAAATATATAGGGTCAATCAAGGTTTACCTAGTATGTATTTTGGATGCTTGAAAGTGTATAGGGTCAATTGGGTTGACCTAGTAGCCTAAATTAGAAGTCTAAAAGTCTAAAATTTTATACTAGGTCATTCAAGTCGATCTAGTTGTCTATTCTTGAAAACTTGCACACAGA
This sequence comes from Torreya grandis, assembly GCA_037957365.1. NCBI lineage: Eukaryota > Viridiplantae > Streptophyta > Pinopsida > Cupressales > Taxaceae > Torreya > Torreya grandis. The sequence continues at coordinate 806,774 of JARHVA010006420.1, forward strand.
CATTATAATTAGGTGGATAGATTCAATCCAATATGATAGATATATGATAAAAATAATGCTAAAAATAATGAAAGAAAGTGAAATAAATTATGTAAGGGTTAGTTTCACATCAAGTTCACTAAAATATATGCAATCATAAATACATCATGTCTATAAATCAATCCTATCTCAAAGAAGATATAACATACCTACACTTCTAATTGGGGATACATTTCTTAAGTGGGATCATGACCAATATGAGGATCCATTAGACCCAATTAGGGGATCACTTATCAAAATAAACCATGTGAGGTAGGGTTTTAAATCTTATAGTCTAACACAATCATGGAACAATCCTAAAAGAGTCCTAAGGTTTGATATTTCACCTATGTTAATAAACAAGAAAGTAAATTTAATCTAGTGCACAACCAAGCTTGTGGCACAATAAAATGAGTTAGTAAAGCAATCAAAACATGTATAAGACAATATAATTTAAGATAAGTATGAGTAAAACCTTAATACATGGAATATGAATAGTAATATTATTCAAGATAACACTTATGATACTTTTATCTACTAAAGAGATGAGAACAAGGTTAGAATATACTTACCTGAATGTGAACTCATCGAGACTCAATCTCTCCTTGGGCCAAAGGGGATTTGCAAGAGGTTTTTTTTGTTTGTAAGAATAGATAAAAAGGCCAAAACATCCAAGACTTATGCACAAGGCTATATTATCCAATTAGAAATCCTAAACTAAGACTCCTCAAGTAGAATTATGGAAAAGAAGATTGTGAAAAAGCATGAGAAAATAATAACTCTTGATTTCATATATTAATAATGATGAAAATGATCTTGTATATATAGGTCGATCTTTCACTTAATCCTCCAAAAAAATTTGGTTGTATAGGGTCAGCCATGGTTGACTTTGTATGTTTTGGGGGATAACTCACTAGGTCTGCGCTAGGTCGATCAAAAGGCTAACAAAGCCAAAATAGTGAAAAATACCCCTAAACTATATAAGGTCAACCATGGTTGACCTAATACAATTGATAGTCCAAAATGGAATTAAGGTAAGAAAACGAGGATGGAAAGAGTAAAATTATTGGAAGAGTGTGCAAAAGAGGAGTAATAACTTAGGGAATGGTTTTAAGAGCTATTTAGATTGGTAATAATATGGTAATAAGGGATAGCAATCCTATAAAGCACCAAAATTCTACCCACCCCTTTCTCAGTGCACCCCTTAGGGTATGCACTTAGAGAGATTGATTCTTAATGGATTATTATAAGATATAAATCATTAGTATTTGATAAAAGTTTAAGATATTATGTGTATATAGAGAGAAGTTTTGAATCTATAAGAGAAAGTAATTGTAGAATCTCCTACACTTGTGAATCCTGATTTTACCAAAGACTTCATGTTGTATTCATTTACTAACCTTGATACTATCTCAAACATGCTGATGTCAAAGAATGATGAGGATGTGGAATAGCTAATTTCATTCTTTAGTCAAGGTTTATAAGATTATGAAGTCAAGTACACCTTTATATAGAAACAAGTCCTTGCTATTGTAATGAGAATAAAGAAGTTTAGACATATGGTTTAAAATAAGAAGATTCATGTTATGGTATCTCATCCTATCACCAAAGAATTTCTTTTGAGAAAAGACCTCAATGAAAAAATGGTAGGGTGAATAACTAAGGTAATGGAATATGATGTTGATATCAAAGTAAAAAAATTGGTAAGGGGTTAAGCCTTTGTGAAAATCTAGATTCAAATCTTCATAACTCAAAAGAAGAGGCTCTAGTCAACCATGATGGTTCCCAATCAACTAGTTCATTGCCTCCATAAAGTTGGACATGGATATGATCATATTTCTTCAAAATGGTGAGTTTCCTAATAAAAGGAGTAGATCACAAAGGAGATATTTTAGATTGCAATCTATTCCATTTTTTCTTCTGGTTGGTGTGTTTTTTAGGAGGGACATCAATGGTATTTTATTGAGATGCATTGATATTGATCATTTTGGGATATTTCTCAAGAATTTTCATGATAGTATAGTGGTAGGTCATTTCTCTCCAATAACCATAGCTACCAAGATCATGACGGCTAGTTATTATTGGCCCAACCTCTTCAAGGATTGTCATGCTTGGGTGAGAAGGTGTGTATAATGTGCTTTATATATAGGAAAATAAAAGCTTGTATCTCTTCCTTTGAAGCCAATCCAAGTTGATCAACCTTTGATCTAATGGGGTCATGATTTCATTGGCATGATAAATACCCCATCAAGTGTTGGTCATAAATGGATACTCACAACAACCAACTATCTTACAAGATGGGTTGAGGTAGTAGTATTGAAGAAAGCTAATGACAATTCTATCTTGGAGTTCTATGAGAGCATCATAACAAGGTTTTTCACTCCTTATACTATTATTTTAGATAATTCTCTTGATTTTATGGGTGCTAAGATAATTTATTGGGAAAATAGTAGTAACATATTCTTAACCACTTCATCTAACTATTACTCTCAAGGTAATGGGTTGGTTGAATCCACTAGCAAGAATCTGATCAAAATCATCAAGAGAACCTTCAAGCATAACCAAAGAGCTTCACACACCAAATTAAAGATAACTTTATGGCTGATAGGATAACTCTTAGGTTAACAAGGAATTATAATTTTGTGATTGTCTATGGAAGGGAAGCTAGGTTGTCTATCTCTCAAGAGTTTTCTGCCTAGAGTTAGCACATCAACTAGAGTTTATTGAGAATACCCTAATAGAGGTGAGATTGATAGAATTAATGGATTTGAAAGACATTAGAGATAAAGATCATCAAGTAATGGAGCATCACCAAGTATTAATGAAAAGGTCTTTTGAAAAAAATGAAACTCTAAGATCATTTCAAGAAGGTGACATAGTATTAAAATGGGATGAAGATAGAGCAAAACTAGAGAAACATACCAAATTTGATACACTATGAAGTAGACCATATGTCATCATCAAGTGCAAGCAAAGTAACTTTTTTTAATTATCAAGGATGAATGGAAAATAGTTATTTATCCCTATAAATAGGATATATTTAAAACCCTATTATTAAGAACTAAAGGTCAATTTTGTAAATATTAGATTAGGTGTGTGATCCTTTCTTGTTGTGTTGTGTTCCAATAAGTGTTTTTGAAGCACATGTGTGTTTCTATATTGTGTTTTGTTCTTGTTGTTTTCTATTGTTGTTATATGTTGTTTAGAGGGAATTTTATATGTCAAACCTATATTCTTGTGACTCTATAACCTCATAGATATGATTAGGAAACTGATCATGGCATATCAAGCATATCACTCTTGGGAAATTGCCAAGGATGTTAACCATTTATACCACAAGCCAAAATGGATCAACCCCTTATAGTCAAAATATTTCATAAAGGATTTTTATAATGTTAAAGGGTATGTTTTAGCTCATTTAATGTCAATTCATATGCCATTCTATCTTTGGTCATAGTCTAGCTTAGTCCTTATGTCACTGGTGTCTTAGGGGTTATTTTTAGAGTCATATATGCAAGTGGTAGGTTCTCATGGTGTTTGATAAGTTGTAAGAATAAAACCAAAAAATTCTAGTTTAAACTTAAGAAATATTCCAAATTTTGGCTAAGTGTTAGAGTTCTTTCAAAAAAAATATTTGCATCAAAAGTACAAGCCATATTTCCTTTGGGAGAATTGTTTCAGGGTTTTTGGCTAAGTGTAGGGAATTGTTTTAGATATTTTATCCAAAACAAAGTTTGTGAAGACCCAATAATTCATTCAAACATTTTTTCTATAGTAAAAAGATTGAAAACTGATGCAGGAGCATCTACATATATTTTGACAAGACATGGTCATGCTTAAATTGAAATTTGAATTTATTGTATTTTCCTCTAAAATGTTGAAATTGAGAAGTAATTGTAAAAAGATAAATGTAAAAAAAAAAATGATTGCTAGGTTGTTGAGGGAATAATGGAGGAATGGTTGAAATGGTTTCAACCTTATTAAATTGAAAATTGTTTCTATTTTACCTTCAGCCCAAGTTGGCGTAGAAGTTAGAGAGAGGAGGTTTAAAAAAAAAAAAAAGAAAAGAAAATTAAATATAGAGGAGAAGAAAGAGGAGAGCACGACGCAGAGAGGGAGAAGAGAATAGAAATGAAAGAAACAATGAATTATAAATGAGGATAAGTAGCAGCTTGAGAGGATGAGTAGAGGACATTGTATGATCCGTCTGGAACAAGTGACACTAGAGGTACGTTCCAGCAGGTTTCTGCAAGGACTGAAAATTTATTTCTTCGAGACAAATATGCTTAGGATGTGGTTGTTGGAGGCATTGAGACTGCAGGAACTTCAGAGGGAATAATCAAAGGTAGGATTGACAATGATTTTCTAAATGTTTGTAATGGTAGCTGGAATAAGCGATTCTGATTAGAGGTGGCTGGAGACTTGAGAAACAGCATGTTAATGAAAAGTTGATGTACTCAGTTATTGAAAGTTTGTACTAAATGGACATCTTGTCAAGATTGATGTAATTTTAGATATTATGTTCATCCTCTGTTCTTCATCTAACAAAAGGTCTAATACAGCCAATAATGTTAAGTATACACCTCCTGTTCTTATTTTCATTGTGATGCCCTGCTTAATTTTTGTGTCTGTCAACTTCAGTACATTTCTTGTGATTGGCAAGACATCTCCAGTCACGTATCAAGTATGAGGACATCTGAAGAAGTGCCTGGTTTTGGCATTTGGCTATATTTTACTTCGTGATCCATTTAGTTGACCAGAATATACTGGAAGACATATTCTCTTATTTAAAAGCCATGGAATAGTTATATGTCTCATCTTTCATTCATAGCTAGAATGGAACGACTCGCTGGGCGATATTGGTTTTATATTTAATATTGTATGAATAGAGGGATGCTCCTTTATTTATAAGAGAATTAGCAATGTGTATATCGCTATTGTTGTCAGCAGCAATGTGAATGCAGCTTGTGCCTTGAAATTTATGCACATAAGTTGAAGACACAGCAGTCAACACAGAAGCCCAAGGGGACCCCAGTCTGTCCAGGCATTTTCTCCATAGTGCAAATTTGCAAATATTGCAATTCTAAAGCATGAATTGGCAGAAGTAAAACGTAACTTCTCTGGAAATTTTTGTATTTGTTGCAATAACTATTACTGCATTCAAACATGCAAACAAGATCTTAACGCAGTTTTTATGTCTTTTGCTATAATAATCTGCCAACAGGCTAGATGTGAGGTGGCTCCCACAAAGGGACGCGACCACAGCATATACATAAATACGTGTATTTATCCTATCTAGATGCGGAGATAGACGCATAATTGTAGTCTGTTAAAAGGTAGAAGAAATTATAATTTGCAGCCCTCATTTGCAAACTGCTTTTCTGCACTTTTTTTGGCAGACCACTAGTTCTTCAATACCAAAGGCAGATATTCCTCACACCAGATGGGGAAACCATTGCTCTGGATTGGGTTATAAACAATGTTGATAGAAGACCGGCAAGCTTGAACACGCCTTCTTCAGGGAATGACTTATCACCTATAGTTATTGTGGTTCCTAGGCTGACAAGTGATTCTGAGGATCCTTATGTCAAACATATTGTTTATTATCTTGCTGAGAAAGGATGGAAGGTTGTTGTTGCCAATCATTGAGGATTAGGGGGCACCTCCATTACTTCAGATCACTTTTACAATTCTGGGTGGACAGACGATCTGTGCATAATTGTTGGTTATTTGCATCATGAAAATCCTAAAGCCCCTTTATTAGCAGTTGGGACAAGCATTGGTGCAAATATACTGGTCAAATATCTTGGAGAAATCAAGACACGAATAAAGATAAATTATTTTACTTGAAGATTCATCATTAACCTAAATTATTTCAATAAAATTATCTCGAAGGCAAAAGGATAAGTAAAAATTATTTCAAACATTTTCTCTAAAACAAAATAGCCACATAATTAATTATTTTGTGGAAAGTGGCTGAGCAAAAATATTGAATATTAATTATTTTAGACATTTTTTCTATGGGAAAGGACCTAAGTGAATTTGTGTTGGGAAAATTGTATAATATAATTTTCATGAAGACCTAATTCATTCAGACATTTTTTCTATAACAGGTATCCTAAGAAAAAATCCCAAAAGAAATGCCTTTTCAAAAAGCCCAAAGACAAAGTGATTGAAACAAAAAGTATAAGGCATAATTATTTTCAGGAAATTTTTATAGAATGTGTCTAAGATAAAAGGTTCAAAGAAACAAAATCTTGAAGACAAAGTAAATGAAAAGGCTATATAATTAATTTTTTTGGGGAAATTGTTCACAAGAGAAAAGTTCAAAGATATTTCCATGAAACAAAATTTCTACAACAATGGTTCTGATAAAGATAAAAGGTCTAAAGGAAATAGCCAAGGGAATTTGTGTTTTAGTAGAATGACATTTGTGCAAGTGTCAAAGTTTAGGCTTAGAAAAAATCATTAGCATCAAAATATTTATGGTCATGTAGACAATAAATATGTTCACACATACATAAAATACAAACACACAAACATGAAGATTAAGCCTCAAGAACTAGCCATTTGAATTCAAATATTATAAAAGGTCCCCAATTTAAATGCATGAGTGATAAATGGTAAGATCTCTATTATTCAAATCAAATCTAATAGCATATGGGTGACCTAGGGTCAATCAGTCAATCAAAATCTAATAGAGTGCATTTAACCATGATTCAAAGATAAATAGAGTGAGATGAGTCAAAATGTCAATGATCCAAGTTAGTTTTTAATGTCCAATCAGAGAAGGTGAGCTCAACTAACTTAGATGAAGGTCGACAAAGAAATTTTCAATGGGGAAAGGTAAATAAAAATCATGGATCCAAGTTTAAGCATGGTCTAGTTTGAACCAAAGCCAATGTTTCAAAGGGTTCCATGAAGGTGTACACATAGATTCTAATTACTTCATATCTAGGACCAACTACATAAAAATACCTTTCTCTCCACTTTTGCATGCCATGACAAACTAGTTAGGAGTAGTTAACACTAGGAAAAGATTGTAATAGATTGATCTAATGGTCATAACTACATTTATGCTATAACCCATCTTGGAATAACTTGATCCCACTATTGCGACCATTAGGGATCATCAATGAGGGAATAATGTAACTATGCATTGGGATGAAGTGACCTAAATCAATTAAAAGGTTTGAATGAGCATAATTTGTAAAGGAAATTATAACTATAATTCAAATAAAGTTGAGATCATTGATTCATTTTTAATAGCCAAGATATTTCTCTAAAGGCCTTTCTTCTATAAATATAGCCTTCAAGCTATTATTAAGAATCCCTTAGGTTGGTATGATTAGACTCTACCAAAAACTATATTCTTCACCTCTTGAAGTAATGAATAGAGCATTTTGTAGTTCTTTACTAATCTATGATTAGTGTTTTGTATTTTTTTGATATGTAATAGTGGTCATCATCTTCCCTTTGCAAGTCCAAGTTTAGCCTAAGTGCTAATAATTTTTTCTTGTAAGTCATATAGTGTGTCTTAAGGTTGATGTCTCAGGTAAAGAGTGGATACTTGAATATAAGTGCTTTTAATCAAGCCTCACCCTCATTTGTCTCTAGCCTAAGTATATCAAACTGACCTCTAGGTGAAACACTATTACTTGGAAACCATTGTAGACATTGCATTAGTTCTAATCATAGTCTATTAGTTTGTTAATGAGTCCAATCTTGAGAGTGGAACTTTAAATATTTAGTACATCACCTCCTTTAGATTAAGATAAATTCATGAATTTTATAACTCTTTTCCCCATATGTAATCAATTGGTATAGATAATAGCATTTAAAGATACATTCAGGTAGTTATCCCTTAAATTTAGAGGCTCATTTCCAATATGGGTACACCCACATACCTAGAAATGTTCCCCTATTGCCCAAATCTAGAAGAGGATTAAACACCCTATTATAAGGTGTAATATTTGGTGACAACACATGTATTACCTTTAATCCATTTGATATCATAATTAAAACATAATCCTTTTACCCATTTCTTAGCAAGATGGTGAGGAGTCAATCTTGTAGGCTAAGGGAAGGTTAGTACGGTACCCAAACATCCTTTGATAGTAGTGAAATCCCTTTAGTTCAATAGATCTATTTCCTCTATGCTAAAATACTTAAAAATATATTTAGAGATTGTAGTTGGATTAAACATGCATACCTCATGTTCAATGTGGTCTTTGAGACCTCTAAGAAATAAGTCATTTAGGTGCCTTTCAGGAATGTTATCCACATGCAAAGAGAGGTTTTGGAATTGATGAACATAATTCTTGATTAATCATATTTTTCACAACTTTTCCAATTGGATAAAGTCGTTATCACTTGCAATATTTCTATAGTGGAGTTGTATCTCTTTTGCAAAAGCATACTAGGTGATATTGAGATCTTTCTTATTTTTAACACACAACTATCTATACCAAATGAATTGTTATGGTTCTTGATATAGGGATTCCATGATTTCATTTTATCCACTATAAATATGATGGATATAAAAAAATCTCCATTTTTTTGAGCTAGGTGATTAGATCCATCCAATCAAACTTTTGTATTTCCAGTTTTGGCATCATGTTCCTTGATTGTATGGTACTTGGAATACAATTGGGATAGCTAAAATATATACTCTAATTAGGTTTTTAAATGGTGATATGTGGTTTATTTTTCTAATTATTCTTCTAATTTATCACCAAATCTTCCAATGTATCCCATATAGTCTTCATTTTTGAATGTAGACCTTGCACCTTAGATTGTATGTTGTGTGCATATCATACTCAAGCTAGCTGCCTTTATGATCTATTGTATAAAATATTATTAAAATTTATTCAGTATATTCCCCTTATAAATCCATTTATTTTTTAAGATTATTTTTACTTGGAATTTCCACAGCCTTGCCTCAGCCCCTTGTTTGTGGTCCTTCTATAACAAGGCTTAACAATGTCAACCTTGATTGTCATCCTTGACCCAACTTTGACCAAGTGATTTTGATATTATTTAAGCCTCTAATAAGAAAAAAATAATGGACCCAAAATATATTTATTCAATATTTCAAAAAAATTAATAAAAAATGAAAAATTACTTATATTTCAAGTTGTAGAGTGATTTTATCAAAAATGGTAAAAATGTAATAAATTCTTCAAAATGGATCATAAAATCTCCAAATTTTTATTGTGTAATCCTATTATTATCCAATTTTTTCAAAATATTATATAATAATTCATAATGGTTTTAAATATATATTGGAAACTAAATTCTATGCCAAAAATGATTCTTTCATCTCACTTGTAATGAATTTTATTCACAATTAAAGTAATAAAATACAATATAATTGGAATATAATAGAATATATGTGACTTAAATGGGTAAAACTCAACATCCATAAAATAAGATATAAATCACATATAACCTACTGTGATTAAGCCACACTCATCTCTATATATAGAATTAATGTAGAGAGTCACACCCATTCATCCCACCTTTATTATTGATGAGTTGGATTAAAATTAATAATTAAACAATTAATGCAAATGTAAATGAAGAGTGTGTCATAGGTTAAGGGATTAACATATCCATTTATCTCATTTAGGAGATCAATACAGGAAAATGAAGAGGCCATGTGAAGGGCATGGGATTTGTCTCCCACACATATGAGTGGGGAATAAAGTATCCTTTCACATTTTTGTCTCTTAACATGACATACTTTCCATGTTTTAATGTTGGAGGATGCAAAGGATAATTATATTTATTAAATTTTAAATATTCATTGGATGTGCATTCTAATTAGGTAATTTATTAATTAACATAATAATGAGATTAAGCAATTAATCTGAAGGAGTATTTGTGGTATCATTTTATATTTATTTTGATTTTATTTAATTGGATAATGAGAAACTTTATGAAGGGAAGATTTATTTCGAAAATCTTTTGGTAGCATAGAATAATTAACATAGTTTATTTCCATAATTAGGGATTTCCCAACATATTTTAGGAAGTGCATGTCAAATGTCTAGGGAAATCGAGATGAATATTTTTTTTTTGGTTAAATATAAATTTTGATTGTGAAAAGTGGTGTTGAATGTGGTTTAGACATGGAATTGATTAAAATAAAGTGTTTAAATTTTGCAACTATTTGAGAAGGTGTTGTGAGACATAAGGTGAAGTAACATTTTTTCAAATAATGAAAAAAATATTAAAAGATAATAATAGGATGAGGAAGATGAAATAATTATTTAAGAATGATGTTCAAGTTGATGCCATAATAAGGTGATTGATAAACTCTAAATTATGCCCCAATAAGGTGATTGATGATCCCTATATGTGCCATCAAGGGTTTGGGTGAAAATTGATTTATACAGATGAGCCCTCAAAAAAAAAAGTGACATAGAATGTTAAGAAAAAAGAAGAGGAAAAACAACCTATGGACAAATTTAAGCCACTTAAGATAATGTTAGGATGTCTAAATTTTTGAGAATGAATAAGGATGAACTTACCCAAAATAGGGAAGAGTGATATATTATAAAATATGCTACCAACTGGGAGTTTCCCAAAATAGGACAAAAGCAATGAGATAGGAATGATAATTTTCCCCAAATAGGATGAAAGTGATGTGTTTTTTCCCAAAAAGGAAAAAATTATTAGTTGGGCCCCCAATAGAGTGGATTTGGGAATGTAGAGAACTAATGGTAGACACCAAACATGTGTGAGAATGGTATAACAACTTTTCATGACTGAAGAAGCTAAAAAACCTAATCACATAAGGATGGCCAAAATGATGATAGAGGAAGTTTAATGATAAGATAAATATTGATGAATGATGTGAGTGGGGTTGAATAAAAGTTAGATAAATGATGGTGACTTGTGTTATGTGCTCATTGACTTCTATTTATTAGGAGTATAACATATTTTAGTTAGGATGGTCAATGATTTATTTTGGGGTTTAGTGAACAAGGAGAATACAGAATTTCCATATTAGACCTCTTTCTCATAATTAAATTCTGCATGATGACATTATGTACCATAATTAGTAATTAATTATGACAAATTTAGATGTTAGCAGTGTGAAAAATTAATATAAATGAAACTGTAAACAACTTAATATGAAGATAATAACAATCAAGACTTAAGTGTAAAACATGTTGCAATAAATTAAGATGAGTTTAGGTATAAATAAATACAACTCAAGATCAAGATATAATTAATCAAGACTTAAGTGTAAGGTGTAATGTACTAAATAAAAGCATCTCAAATTAAAATACTCAAAACTCTACATCAACATATTAAATACCAAGATGTAAGTGTAACTGATAATGCAATGAATGAAGGCAACTAATAATAAATAAAGAAAATAAAATAAAATAAAATAAAACACAACAAAAATAATTAACAGTAAACAACCATTCCATACTCACAAACACAGTCATAAAATAAAATTAAAAAACAAGAAGTTAGTTGACCATTTGTGTGTGTGTCATATTAAGGTGTTACGCTTGGGACCAAGTTGTGGGTAGTAACGAGTGGATCAATAATATTTTAGGGTAAAATAGAATAATACTAAGAGTATTAGGTGATGATTGTGATTATGGTTTGTCATGAAAATCATAGGTAATACATAGATGATTATTACCACACATAATAATGGCATACATAAATGACAATGGGACTACTAAAAAGAAGAATGAATGTTATGCTTTGTTGAGTAAATTGACTATTTCATAAAATCCATTAAATTTATGGACAGTTATAGTTGGCAAAGATGATGAGATGTGATAGAAGAAGATCAGTCATGAATATTATATATCACATGTGACAGGAAGTATTTGTTCAAATAAATTTTTGTGATTAAGTGATTGATATTTATGGTGAGTTGGGTATGGACATAGAATTAAATCCACCAAGTCCTTGAATAATGTATATTATTATTAATGTCAATGTAGGTGGGGATGATCAACACCCACCACCTTCTTCTATGATATACAAAGTGAATGTGGATATTTTTCAAAATCTACATCAAGTGATGGATCTAGTAGGAAAAAAACTACAAAAGAAACAACTAACAAAGCTGACATGTAAGCATAATAGAGGATGCATATGTTTTATTTCACAATAATATGACATAGGGAACATGATTTTCCTCAATAATTGTTGTGCATATATTTTTTGAGCTAAACACATCCACCAATAACCATATAGGTAGTGACAAATTAGGAAGTAGAACCTACAATCATGTTTTACCATTATGGAAAGATTGACCATGTAGGCCAAGTCTTAATGAGTATGGATTTCATGGATTACAACTTAATAGGAAACCAAATTTAAGTTTGTAATCATAATATATAGTCTATAAATAAACATCCAGGCATATGGAGGGAAACTAGACCAAGACACACCACCTAAGTGGTGAAAATGTGTTTATGCACCTGAGGTGATTTATTTTTAATTGTGTTATGGTTCCTACACCATTTTTTATGAGTTTTTTAATACATAAATATTTAATGAAATAAAAATAGCATTTATTTTTCATTAGTTTCACATAAAATCATAATGAATTAAATTTTTTGTTTGTATGGCATAGTTGTTATTATGTAGACTGATGTACAATAATATGATGAGCTGATATGGAATAAGATTATTTGAATAGATTAGGTAGGGGGATGGAAGAATGAATATATTTTTGTTGAAATAACCTTAGGGGACCATGCCCTTGAACATTACCTACATAATTAAAACACTCTTGCCATTAAAAATGGTGCGAACACCCATGAGAACAAGGATAGAATTTAGTCCACATGTAGTTCTCTTAGAAAGGGGGAGAATAAAAAGTGATGATGTGAAGATAAGATGAAATGGATAGAGGAAGGTGAAGATGGAAGTGTACTTGCAAAACAATGAGAGCATGAAAAAAGAGAAGATGAAAAAATTGTAAAATAAGAATACTCACAAAAAGTGAGAGCATGTAGGAAAAATGAGATAGGAAAGGAATGGGAACTTGTGCATGTAGTGAAAATTAATAAGGACCATATCATCTTAATATTTTATGAAAGATAAAAGATGAGTGTTCACCTATTTTAGTGATGAAATAGTCATAGCGGGCACTATATCTAGGGGACAAAAGTGGGTATTTAGTGAGTGACTAAAATAGTCATAATGTCTAATTCATTTAAGGAAAAAGAGAGATAATAGATAAGTGGGAACTTGCATATTTATTTATATAGTTGTAGACACCTAAATTTGGATACCAATGACCGTCAACTAGGATTTTGACCAATTTCCACCAAAGTGAACAATTTGGTCTAAAAACACTAAAGCACATTAAATGAGTTGAAATTGACATCTTTAAGTGCCAATTTTGTCTAGTGTATCATTAAATGGGGAAATTCAATTTATGGGATAATTAACTTTGATAAGATCATTTCAAGTAAAAATTCTAATTTTTCACTTGGGTGCTTTAGATTTCTCTTTTCTATCAAATATCTTATACGAGAAATGTGTCTTTGATATTTGGTGTTGGCAACATCCTTAATGGGATAACAGATCCAATGCATCTGACATTGACTTCCACTTCCAATCTAGTCAAATTTTGGACCAATAATCTAATCAATTTGAGTAATTTGTGCACAAAGTGCTTAATCATGCTTAAGAGCTAATTAATCCAAATCAAAATCCTAATTAATAATTCCATGGAAACTTATTGAAAACTTATTTTTAGAAATAAATAATCAATATCTGCATCATCAGGTGGCCTCATTTCTTGGGAAGACATCCCTAGGCCATAAATGCTATAAATATCAAGATTATGGGTCTCCAATTCCTCTTTATTACCTCCCGTGCCTCATTAATGTCTCATATTCCAAAGCCATGATGAGGATAATTATGGATTTTAATTACATAATTCAATTAATCCATGACCACACATCTCAATCTTGAGATGGATGGTCATGGTTGATTCTGGTCATTCTTGAAAACTAATAAATAGAGAGGCCATGAACATCATTTTCAAGCTTAATTTGTGTAAAGTTATAATGCAGGATTGATTCCAAAAGCTAAATACAAACTAGTGTTACCATGCCAAATTGATTCCAAGCCAAGCCAAAGCCAAAGGTGCCAAGGAGAGATGGGGTAGCCAAACTTCCATTTCTAAAGACTTCATGAGAATAAAACTGAGTAACCATTACTAAAAAATCATTTGGATCATCCAAGGAAGGTGAATTAATTCTTCTTTTTCCTTACTTTTTAGTTGTGTTTGTCATTTATTTTCGTTATTAAGCTCACCCTAGTAACTAGGCATGAAGATGTTAGTTTAGTGTTTTTTTAATTTGGTTTCATTAACTAACATGATACTAATATTCTCTTATTATTCAAAATATTATTTCACATAATGGAATTCTTGATGGGATGATCTTCATGAGAGCACAATCCAGAAACGTTTTTGTGTTTCATAGTTTTGATTCTTTTTTTTTGTTTTTGATTTGATTAAAAATGGCCAATAAAAATGTCATAACTTTTTATTTAATTAATATTTTAGTCTAATTTTTTTTATTAATATATATAAATATGTCATTAATATTCTCTAAAAAAATATGTATTTATATTTTAGAAGTTATATCTATTTTAATGACTATCGCTTTCTAATTTTTATTATTCTGGTAAAAATGGTTAGAATAGAGTTGATAACTTTTTTTTATTAACTTTTTGGGCTTAAATTTTTTCATATATGTGAACCCTAGATTCGGTGATAACCTATAAAAATTTTGTATCAAAAAAATCTATATTTTAAAAGTTATGTTAAAAATACTAACTACAGGTTTTTATATTTTATGTGTAAGATTTTGTGTTATATTTTATTTTAGCCTTCTAATTTTTTGTTTGAAGGTGTGCATATGTTTAATATTATTTTAAAAAAAAAATCTTTATATTTATACTAAAATTTTCTAAACTAACATATTTACTTTTGGGGTGATGCCTTAAGGGTAGACAAGTAACCGACAAACTTCAACTTTGCTAAAACATGTTTTAGACCATCTTTTGCATGCTTGAAATTGAATTAGAAATATTGTTTTTGGTTCTTAATAAAATATTTAGGTGCTTAAGTAAATGTTTTAATAATTTAGGCTTTCAAGGTTAATATTTTAAGACCAAGGGGTCAAATGAACATCACCAAATCTTTCATTTGGGCTTAAAATTGAATACACTTATCAATTTTGTTTTCTTTATTTCAATTAGCACTTTATTTTCACAAAATACAAGGATGTTGCATATATTATCTTCCATTTTTCCCCTTTAGGGAACCCGTAGAATCAAAATAAATTTCCTTATTTGTAAATTTCCTAGTCTGAGGCATAGAAAGAAGGTCATCTAAAGCACTCCCCAAAAAACTTGCAAAAGTATTGGGTGACCTTGAGAATGACCCTAAAGTCTTTCTATTTTATGCTTTCTTTATTTCATGTAAACTTATCTTATGAGGGGGTTGTCATTACCTCTTATGAGTTCTTTAGGGAAGATTTGACTTGGGGTTTCACCTCCTATCATTTAATTCATTTGGCTCCATATTGGAGTTACACACATAACGTAGTGGCACTTTGGACATCACACTACACTGAGTGAATAATAGGATTTAGTGGTTACAAAAAGGACTAGATATTTTTGCAACAAACCAAGTGATATAGACCCAAAATCCATTATTTTCTTTTGAATTTTTTGATGTGAAAGTCATTGTGTAATTGATTCCCCTAGAATGTTTAAAAACTTGTAGATCTTAGACAAATCCCCACTTGTCATGGAAGTATTTTTGGTGCAAGGTGCACCTCAAGTTCCATGTCATAGTAATATCATTTGAGAGAAGTGGGGTGTAAAAATCCTACTATATAATGTGTATTTAGTTTTGGATGAACACTTAAAATCCTCTCAAATGGTGTATACTGATGGATTCCAACAATACCAAGCAACCTTGTTAGTTTAGGATCTAAGAGTGATTAATTAGTTGGTTTTGTCCTAAATTAAAATCTTGTTTGGAGTCAAAACTTTGTGTAAACAAATTATTCAAACCAAACACATGGTCCTCATTTTATTTTGAATAAAGAGGTGTTATGTTGTCCATGTGAAATCATCAATTTGCCTTGTTCAAAGTTCATCAAAACTTGGAGTCATATCATCCACTTTATCATAGTTATGCTACCCAATTGAGTATAGACATTTGCCAAAGTTGTTTAAGTCCATTTATAATCTAAATTTGAGATTTCACCTTTATAAGTTCATAGGGTTGATGTGTTAAGTGGGTTGACCATTTATACTAAACTTGAGGGAACTTAGGTTCAATTTTCAATTTGGGTTGAAGGTCATTTAAGACTCATGATCATTATCACCACTTGATAGACTTATGTCATTTCATACTAAACACTTGCACTTTGAGTCTATGAACCACAAAATTTTGAGTCAAAAAAGGTAGGGTTATGTTGTCAAATTTTTGAGAAATTATCTTTGCCTTAGAGAGTTTTGAAACAATCATTTTGTCACATATTTTGGGTACTCTAGCACTATTACACTGACCAAAACATTTTAGATATTGTTTCATAGGCCCTCTTGCATAGATTTCAAATTTGTTCCTATATTTTCAAACCAATCTGAGTATACTTTTGTGAACCTTTATCTAGCACAGTTACACCATTCACTTTTATCTAGCTTATTTGTCAAAAGAACCAAGTTTTATACCATTATTTGTGAGAAAATAAGCTATCTCTAAAGTGCCTTTTGTTTCATACCATATACTTATTTGATCAAGTACGTGTCCAAGAATCAATAGCCTAATGTTTGTTATAAGTGTTTCAAATATGTTAGATTAAAAATTTCATCTATTTTGAAAGTCTAGCTTTTGACACCATTTGGCCAAGAGTCCTAGTGTATGCCTTATTTGAGCCTAGATTTTGATGTCGTATTTGGCCAAAAGACCTAGAAACTTTTAATTTCCTAGATTAGACTAATTTGAAACACTTTGACATTAGAATTTAGCATTTTGATTTTTGGTTCATTTACTTAATATTTTTGTGTAAGACGTGTAACATTAGACACTTAACATTGGCTTGTTTTATCACACATCTTTGCATAAACCTTTTAATCCTTTTGATGAATCTAGACCAAGTTTGAACATCATCTATTTCAGACATTGTATTTTTAGATTTTGAATAACTCTTTGACCTTTTTTCACAAAGCATTGACTTTGGTTCTCAACATGTATTCTTACACTTGTAGTGGACTCATGTACAATCTAGGGAGTAGTAATGTGGTTGCAAAAAGAAATTGTGCAAGACCCATATGCAGATAAAATTCCTTATGAGATGGATTCTTATCCCTGTTATAATACTCAATTAGGGGCACAAATCCAAGATTCATTAGCTAATTATCTAGTTAATACACCACTTATTTAGAATAAGACCAAGAACAAACCACACAATACCTAGCTACAATACTCAAAGTTGATGAACTAGTTTCTCAACAATCATATTCTAGTAGTACAACTTGAACATATGATCCATTTTTGTTTAAGCATCATTTATTTGAGAAAAAATATGATATTTTGGTTAGAGGCATAGAGGTAGGGGCCAATTTTTTAGTAGACTTCCCTCATGAGAATTTACCAAGGATAGTAAGAATGCCCCACAATATCATTTATGATCAAAAAGATTCTTCTAAAAATCATGTGGCTCTAGTCCAAACAATATATCATGAACCTAATATGCCTAACATAGGAAAAAACATCATGGAAGACCACTTTAATCAAATGCAGACATCATATCAAACCTATCTAAATCTAACATGTAATTTTAATCAGATGAACATGGTGAGCAAACTTCTTATTGACTTAATTACTTCAATAAGTGTTTTGATAGAGTCAGCTAGTTAAAAGAATCATAGTTTAGACCTATTCATACAAAACACTTTAGTAAACAATTTGTTACATATTCCCATTATTAAAGAAGTGTCTTCTACTTCTACATAGAATAGTGAGCCAAATATAGTGGACAATGTGCAAACAATGTCCAATCCTAATCAAAATGGTACTAACATACAAACAACTAGTCAACAACATGTTCCCATAGTTAATACCATGAGTGGAGAAATATACCAAGGAATATGAGATTATATACCCCAACTATCACCACCTATTTCCCAACCTCAACTTAATGCTTCCTCAAGTGTGCAGCCTATGGGACTAGGTAGTCAATCAACAACCAATGTCACACCTCAATAATAGAATGTAACAAATCTTACTTCTTAATAAGTGATGAATAGTATTCCATAACATTATGAGAAATATAGTGTACCAATTCAACTAAGGTTGAATGTATTTCCACCTCAATAAGGGGCAACTAATGTTCCACCTCACCAAGTAATGACAAACGTACATCTTTAGTCTCAAACTAGTATACCAATCCAATACCAAATAATGACTAGTCAATAATGTGTAAATATTGGTCAGTAATAGATACTAAATATTCAACCTACGTTCACTTCCCCATAAGGATTCATGTAACAAAGAGGCTCCCATGTTTCTCAAGTACCTACTAGATAACCATTGGTTCAAAATGTGCCATAAGTTCAAAGACAAGGTCTTGTTCCACAAGTTCCCACTCATCAACAAGGTTTGATTACTTGATAACATGTCCCTTTTCAACCACAATAGGCATATTATAGTTATATTCCTCCATTCCAAACACAAAATCCTCCAAGTCAAACCTTCATAGCCAACCCAAACTAGAATATCACACAACCAAATGTGAAATTACAAGTACATCCTAATCCACGTATGCATATTCTTGCTCCATTTCCCAACCAAACCAATATACCCCATAGATATCTCCATCATACCCTAGTCAAAATGTCCCACTTGTGACCTCCCAACCATATACCCAAACCAATATTCTCCTTCAAACCAATGTTCCATCTAGTTTCCTATCCCAAGAATTGCAACAGATGAAGGATGTAATTGCTACCACTCAGGCTAGGAAACAGAATAAAAAGTTTAATTTGGATGATATGTGTTCTTATCCATTCAACATGGAGTACTTGAAAATACCATTTCTTCTAGAATATGAACCACCAAAATGTTACAAATACAAAGAGGAAGGTGACCCTAAGGCCCATTTAACTAAGTTCTTTGTCATATGCCAACTAGTGGTATATAACGATATATACCTTTTATTGTTATTTCCATGGAGCTTGGATGGATAAGCTTTGGAGTGGGTTTTAAATTTTCCCAAGAATTTATTAATATATTTTGATGATCTTTCTGATAATTTTTGTAACACTTTTCCTATAATCTTGAACATGAGATTTCATTGGTTGACTTAACACAAACAAAACAATAGGTTGGTGAGATTTTTTCAAGTTATCTATAGTAATGGAGATACCTTGAAAGATAATTCACCCATAGTTTACCAGATAAATAATTAGCCACTATGTTTACTAAAATTTTTCATAGTAAGATAGATTATCATCTAGAACTACAATGTGCACATACTTTCAAGGATATCATTGACAAAGGCTTGTTGATTGAGTGAGCCCTTATTAATAAAGGGATCATCAAGATTACATCAACTAATTAGAATTAAGTTACAAATAAAGGAAGTGGCCAAAACCAACATCCAACCCAAGTGCAAGCATCACAACCAACAAATGCCAATAACCAAGATAGACCACAGTAATTTAACCATAATAAGAACATTGTCGGTAATGGAGTAATAGAGTCACGTTATGTACAAATAGTTTAAACATCATTTACACTACAATTTTTACTTAATATTACCCAAGAACCTCTCTAACCAATGCAAAAATCACAACAACCAAGACCCACACAATAAATGTAGCAACCTTTACCATTACAAACCCCTCCTCCAAGGAGAACTATGCCTACATGTCATGTCTTTAGTGACTTAGAAGAGCTTATTGAGTATTTATTTCACAATATTACCACTTATAATTTTATAATTTGGCCTATACCAAAGCATTATCCATAAGGAATTCTTTATCTTGATTGGTATCATGAAAATGATTTTTGTGAATATCAGCAGGTCAATCAAAATAATCTATGAAGATGTGTGCACATCAGGAATTTGATTGAGAATATGTTGGATAATGGGGAGATAACTTTGGATAGTATTTATCAAAACCCCTTTCCCTAATATAACACATAACAACAACATGACAATCAACAACAACAACACTAGTCAGTGTAATAATGAAATCAATAGTATAAAAATCAAAGGTTGAACTAGCAAAATCAGTAGAATCAACAATAGAATCCACAACATCAGAACAATGGACAAAACCAAGGTTAAAATGGTAACAACCAAAAAACCTACCATGTAATTTCACATGACTACAATAAGGTTGTAGGTCATATTGCAGGGGGTAGTGTTAATACCATCTCCATTAATCCTAGATTGAGTACTAATGAATCTAGATCATTGCTAAACAATACTACTCAACCAAATTACATGGATAATCCTTCTTTGACCTAAGAATACATATAGGCAAAATAAAAAATCAGGACTCCCACTTTTGGACCATATAACAATAACTCACCCTTGCCACGTGACCACATATAAGTGTACCAACAACTAAGACTTGTCCTATCCGGTTCGACACCATTCCCAAAATTTTTTAGTAATTATGGTCCAACATCTAATCTTGATTATGAAATCATAACTCAAAGGTCAAAGATTAATATCCTATGTCCATAACCATCTACCACTTTGTATGTTATCCAACCAACCATTCAGCCTCAAAATAAACCATTCATCATTGACTAAGATAAGAAGTTTGATATTGTGGAGCAATTGTAGAAGACACTAGAAAAAATTTCTATTTTAGATTATCTATGAATGTCAAAAATCAATAAGAACATTTTTAATGAGTTTCTAACCCAATCCACTAATGCCAGTGACATATCCCCTAATAAATTTCAAGCTTTGGTTGGCCACCTATCTCCATCCCAATAAGTCACATTCAACTAAAATGATATATCTTCCCTTATCCTACTCCATAATAATCCATTATACATATAAGTTTATATAAATTGTCATAAAGTGAAGTATGTCATTATAGATAATGGATCAAGCCTCAACACAGTGTCTCTAAAGCTCATTAAGCTTCTTGGGTACACTATGGTAGATCTCCAGCCAGAAATGATAACTATCAAAGCCTATGATAATCAAGAAAGAGAATCACAAGGAACCATTAGCTTAACAATTATCATTGGGCCTTTGACCCATGATACACTTTGCCATGTGCTTGATCTTGAGTTGTCATATAATATGCTTCTAGGTAGGCCTTTTTTATATATGATTCATGCATTCCCATCAACGTTGCACCAATGTATCAAGCTCTCCCACTTAGGGATGGAAGTGAATATTCTTTGAGATTTACACCCATATGAACACTGCAAACATCTTGACGCTGAATTTTAAAGCTATAATTACCAATACAACATGAATCCAAGTTCCAAGTATGATAAAGGAAAGGCAAAACTTATTAATCCTCCATAGGATAATTGCATAGATCCTAATACCTTGGATTCTCTTTCCCACATATTGCCTCGTAAAGCTTCCAATCATTTAACCATTTTAGATAACGGCCCAAGGGAGTATGTGACCCATGATACCTTCCATATTGCTAATATTTCTTAGAATCCAAAGACATTTGGGTGATCTAAAAATACCCCACACATACATTAGCAACAAAATAACAAAGATAAAGGACCTGTCATGTTTGTACCAGCATCTAGCCTAGAACCAAACCCTCTTGAAGGGAATGAATCATGGTTTTACAATGATAACCAAGCTAATTATTATAAAAGTTCAAAGCATCCTATTCCTAATAGGATCATGGAGCATCAATATTATGAAGGAAGAGGCCTTACACTAAATCAACAAGGAACAATTGAGCCAATTTATATGACTAAGTACAAAAGACCCTATGGAATTGGATTTAAACCACCTAGGGGTAACCCCACACATCTTATTCAAGTTCCATCACTGGTGGCTAGTGATGATGATGTTGATAGTTAAGGAGAGTCTGATCATAGCCTCACCTTAGATGACCTAACTGAGTCTAACTTAATTGATAACAATTCTATATACACTCTTACCTTAATCATTTGTCATAACCCATTGCCATTATACTATCCCCAATTGATAGATTGGGACTAGCAAGAATTAAATTTGTCGATTGATGAGTTTTAGAATGATGAGGCATTTTGTGACTTTTTAAGCCTTAAAGATAATGTTCT
The DNA here is from genome assembly GCA_037957365.1 of Torreya grandis. Taxonomy (NCBI): domain Eukaryota; kingdom Viridiplantae; phylum Streptophyta; class Pinopsida; order Cupressales; family Taxaceae; genus Torreya; species Torreya grandis. The sequence goes on from JARHVA010006420.1 coordinate 829,116, forward strand.
ATAGGGAGATCATAAATCAAGATTCTCAATTACATTAGATTTTGAAGCCTATTTTAGAGAGCAGGTGAAAACCCTTAGCCAAAAATAAATAAATAAAACATTGAGGTCCCCAAGTAAAAACCTCTTTGAGGCACTTTGTGAACAAGGAAAAGTAAAGATAAAGGCTAGTCTAGTGGTGAAAACTTGTTTTAGGCACCGTTAGATGGGGGTGTTCATTCTTCTTTGAATTTAGACCAGGAGAGCACCAACGATGAACTTTCCTATGGATCTGAGTTTAGTTTTGCATGACAATAAGTATTTGATTGAATTCTTCAAGAATTTTTGACTATTTTTGTCACATGGCTAGATCTCCCATTAGGGGACTCAGATTCATTATGACTAGGAGGCATTGAAGAGCAAGTCCTAACAAAGGACCCTAATATATTCCAACAATTCAAGTCTTTGCCTACTATCCTAGAACATGGTTTGACCCTTATAGTCAAAGATACAATAGAGGCAAACATCAAGAATCCATTAGACCCAAAATGGATAAAATTAGGTGCATCCCTCACTGAGGAAGAAACTGAAGTGTTTATAGCTCTATTGAGAGAATTTATAAATATCTTTGCATGGGATTATTTTGGGATGCTAGGTTTAGAACCTACCTTGGTTCTACACCACCTTATGGTCAATCTTGATTCCAAACCAATGAAACAAAATCTATGTAAGATGCATCCTCACATTATTGTCTTGGTAAAGAAATAATTTGAAAAACTCTTAGAAGCATGATGTATGCAGTCCATTAACTACTCATAATGGATATCTAATATTTTACTTGTTAGTAAAAAGCCTAAAGGAATTAGAATCTATACTAATTTTTGAGACATAAACAAATCTTGTTTTAAGGATTACTTTCCATTACATAATATTTACATGATCTTGGACTCATGGCAGGTTATGAAATGATTTCACTCATGGATGGCTTTTCAAGATACAACCAGATTAGAATAGCAGTAAAAGACCAACATAAAATAATGTTCACCACTCCATGGGGAACATTTTGTTATCAGGTAATTCCATTTGTTCTTAAGAATTTTGTAGCTACATATCAAAGGGCTATGACTATCATATTCCATGATATGATGCATGATATTGTTGAAGACTATGTTGATGACATATTAAGAAAATACAAAACTAGGGTAGACCATCCAGTAGTGCTACATAAGATATTTAAAATATTTTAGGAGTATAAAGTTAGACTCAATCTAGAGAAATATGTGTTTGGAGTAACCTAATAATATTTACTTATCTTCATTTTGTCTCATAGGGGCATTGAAGTCAATCCAGCCAAAGTCCATACTATAATTGAGATGCCACCACTAACCAATTTGAAGCAACTCTACAATTTGTAAGGCAAGATCCAATCAATCCAATTATTCATCTCTTATTTATTAGAAAGTGTCATCCATTTACACATATTCTAAATAAGGGAGTTTTATTTCACTGGGATGACCACTACCAAACAAATTTTTAATAAATCAAGGACTATCTAATTAATCCACCTATTTTGTTACCTCCTATGTTAGGAAGGCCATTCTTATTATATCTATCAGCTATTGGCAATGCCTTGGGGGAAATTTTGGCTCAACATGATAACAATGGAAAAGATCATGCAATATACTACTTAATTCATACCTTGGTCACATATGAACACAACTATGCACCTATTGAAAAAGCTTGTCTAGCCATGGTCTTCATAGATCAAAAACTATGGCATTACATGTTGAACAATAAGACCATGGTCATTTCAAAATTAGATCCACTCAAGTATCTACTATCTAAAAAATATTTATAAGGTATAATGGTCAAATGGATCATGCTTCTTAGTGAGTTTGACATAGAGTATGTTAATCAGAAGGCAATTAGAGGACATGTATTTGTAGATCAACTTGTTGAAGCACCCATTGTTAACATAAAGCCACTCACATTTAAATTTATTGATGAATCCATAATTATCATCATTGACACACCTCTTGGGGAGTAACAATAGAGGCTATATTTTTATGGTTCATTTATTGCACATGGATCGAGGGTAGGTCTCTTATTTATTACACCATAGGGGGATCTAATCCCTAAATCATTTAGAATCAGTTTTCCGTATACAAACAACATGGCCAAGTATGAACCACTTATAATATGACTTTGATAGGTATTAAAATGGAATATATATCATCCAAATTTTCATGGTGATTCTCAATTAATCATCAATCAGGTCACAGACTATTTTCAGACCAAAGATGACAAGTTGGTTCCATATAAGGCTATGGTCAATACCCTAAAGCAAAAAATTACAAATATCCAATTTGAGCATATACCAAGGGGTATTAATAGAAATATAGATGCCATGGCTACTATCACCTCTTTGATTTGACAAATAACAAATTTTAGAGAGTATCAATTCTTTGTTGAGAATTTGTTTGCACTAGCTCATGAACCTTCAACCATTGCAATGATTTGTGATATTATTGGTCATAATTCTATCTAGTACTAAGACATTTAAAACTACCTTCATGACCAAGTTCTACAACCTAACCTATCTTGAAAACAAACCAAAGCCTTTATTCATCATTCCACTTATTATACTCTACTTGGATCTACCCTTTATCATCATAGTTTTTATAGAACTCTAAATAGTTTTTTAAATTCAGTAGAGTCGACACTAGCATTAAGAGAAGTTCATGAAGGATTATGTGGAGATAATTATAGTAGGTTAGACCTATCAAAAAATATTTTGCATAATGGTTATTATTGGCCCATGATGGACATATATTTAACTACATATGTAAAGAAGTGTGACAAATATCAATGACATGCTAATCTAATTCATGCCCAAATAGAAAATTTGAAACTAATGTTGATACCATGGCCATTTCCTACATGTGGACTTTACCTCATTGGGAAGATCAACCCCACTTCATCTGATGGCCATAAACATATCCTTACCTCCACTAAGTATTTCACTAAGTGGGTTGAAGCTATACCCCTCACATGACTAGGAAAAAAAATTCCAAATTTATCTTCAACTATCTCATTTTCTGCTACGACATCCCCTCTGACATTATATCTAATAATGGGAGATCAGTCAAGAATAAGGATGTAGACTAGATATGTACTGAATATAACATCACAATTTTTTTAACATTATATTACCCTCAAGGTAATGACTAGGCTAAAGCATCAAATAAAATCATTATCAATATTCTCAAAAATATTGTCAATGATTTCAGTTGTGATTGGCACCTACAAATATTCCCTATCCTTTGGGTATACCATACCAATCATTGTAATCCTATAGGATCCACTCCATACTCACTTTTTTATGGTATTGAACCCATCCTTCACATTGAGGTTGAATTTTCTTCACTATGTATATATTTCAAACATGTCCTAGATGATCATGAATATTGAGTAGCTAACCTATAAGAGCTAGACCTACTTGATGAAAAACATATAGTTGTGCTCAATAATATTTAGGCATATCAGAATTGACTCAAAGGCCACTATAATTGATGTGTGAAATATAGAAAATTTAAACTTGGTGATATTGTTCTTAAAGAAAATGAAAAGAATACCATGGTTGAGAAGAAGCATAAAGGTAAATTTAAACCAAATTAGATAAGGACTTTCATCATTACTATAGATTATGGATCAGGGGCATACAGGCTTGCCACAATAGATGGAGATGAACTTCCTAAGCCAATGAATATTATTCACCTCAAGCGGTGTTATGATTGAGTGCTAAGGTGTATTATCTATAAAGACCATTTTAGTGGTGCCATTTTATCACTATTCTTCTTTGTAGAAATATTATTCTTATCCATCCTCTTAGCCTTATCCATATTACCATTCCTTTATATTGACCAAATGTGTCATGACTCCTAGCCTATTTGACCTTGGTTTTTACATTCATTACACATTTTCAACACTGAGGAATTTGATCAGTTTCATCAGTTGTTTCAAGTACTTCAGATAGAGATCATATTTTAGAGCCATATGATATAAGTTTTAATGGTTGTATCCTTCATTTGTTATTCATTTCTTATCACTAGTCTTGATACTAATTATAATTGTCTTTGGGAAAATTAGTACCATTTATCTATGATGTTGTTTCTTAGTTATAACTACCTATGGGCAAATTAAGAGCAACATTTGTTTATTAAGTCTTGATGTATTATCTTGCCACTTCCTATGCCATACTATGCCTTTTTACCACCTATGCCTATTTTATTTGAATTGACTAATACACTAGTCAAATTCCTCCATTTTAGGGTGGAACTATAGTGACTTGAGGTCTTACTTTGGGACTATGTAGGTAGTTCTTGATACTTATTGAGGTCCACTCAGTCACCCTTTCCACCACACTCTCATTATTTTATGAGTAACCTAAGTTTCAATGCTCTCATCATTTTGTGAGCAACCTAAGTTTGAATTCTCTCACCATTTTATGAGATTGAACCAATTAGTGTCTCATCATTCCTGATCAAGTTGAGATACTTCCAAAATTACAAAAGCATTTGTAAAATCATTAGAAAAAACCAAAAACATTTGACCACTTATTTGCCTTAGGGATTCTAGTAACCCTTACTAATTTTCAAGAAAACCACTTGTCACTTAGTTTCCCCATCCTTTTTGGCCTTTTCTCTCATGCACTTTCCATTTTGAAATACCATTCCTCTTCTTTTATCACATCCATTATATTTGTTTTCATCAATTATCACATTCTTCCCATTCCCTAGGAGAACTACATTTGGCCTAAAGTTTTTTATTATATATTACATCCATAGAACTATGTAGGTAGCATCCACTTGCCTAGTTCATATGGATATAGCTCAGCCACCCCCTTCCTTTTCTTATATTCCACTATTTTTTTTGTTTGTTAAGTTGTCACTTATTTTTTATGGGCAATGTTTGTATGGTTTCTATTATATTGTTTGTTTATTGGTCTCTACTTTTTTTTTCTATTTATTTGTTTTCTTTCACCACTATTGCCTTGATTTGGTTTATTTGTGTTCATTAGGTGATTCTTTTCCCACACTTATACTTGAATCCATTCATATTCATATGTTTACATTGTCATCATGGTTTTTATCATTGGTGCATTATTGTCTATTGAGTATCGGATTATGAGATTCAGTCCTCATGCATATTTGAGCCAAGTCCTCATGATGTTATATGATGATTCCTATTGACATGTGATACAAAAAACCTCAGATTCAATAAGTCTATTTATCAATGGTGGCATCAATTTCTCTTCAGTACTGACATCCCAATTTAATCATAATCGTATCATAAACAGAGTAATTAACCATAAAATAATTTCAACCTTTATTAGTTTGGATGAGCTCTCCCTACTAGTAGGTTAGTCTAATTCATCATTACCCTCTATGTTAATTTATCATCATCCTCAACCAAGTTTATCATGTTTTCCATAATCAAGGTCCAATGATTATAACTATCTATGGGCAAATCATTATACACCATCCCACCTACATTTTTCACCTACATTTTTCAATGATTATAATAACATTTGGGAAAATCATTGTGTTCTCACGATTTTACTTTTTCTACATATATATGGGCACATTTTTATCTTGTTTTTCTATCCTAACTAGGGAAGCTCCATCTTCTTAATGATTATAATCACCTTTGGGCAAATCATTGTGTTATCATACCATGTTGCCACTATCGGGGTACAATACTTATAACCACCTTTGGGAAAACTATTTTACATCATCCCAATTGTATTCTCAAGATTTTGACTACTTTTTAAAATATTTTTGTTTTCACCCCATCATCTTTCCTTTCTTTGGTCCCCTCATTTAACTTCTTATCGAGAGACCATTTGCCAACTTACTTGTGCCAACTATTCCCTCAAGAGGGAAAACCATCATACAATTAGTTTATCATCATTATAGTTGTAGGCATATAAGAAATTTTAATTATTTGAGAATATGTTACTATGATTCTATATTTTAATGCCTTCCCAAATAGGGGCAAATTGTAGACACCTAAATTTGGCCCCCAATGACCTCCAACCAAGGTTTTGACAAATTTCCACCAAAGTGAAAAACTTGGCCTAAAAACACTAAAGCATATTAAATGAGTTGAAATAACATATTAAAGTTCCAATTTTGTCTAGGGTATCACTAAATGGGTCAATGTAATTTATGGGCCAGCTAACTTTGATCAGATTATTTAGAGTCAAAATGCAAATTTTACACTTGGGTGCTCTAGATTGCTCTTTTCTATCCAATTTATTGTATGATATGTGTGTCTTTGATATTTTGTGTTGGAAACATCCTAAATGGGATAATGGATCCAATGCATCTAACATTGACTCCCAATTCTAATCCAGTCAAATTTTTGACCAATGACTAGGCATTTTGATCAATTTGAGTATTTTGTGCACAAAGTGCTTAATCATGCTTAAGAGTTAATGTCCAAATCAAGGCCTAATCAATAATTTCATGGAAACTTTTTGAATTTTTTTAAAAAAATAAATATTGAATATTTGCATCATCAGGTGACCTCATTGATTTAGAAAATATCCCTAGGCCATAAATACCACAAATATCATGATTATGGGTCTCACATGTCTCTTTAATACCTCCCATGCCTCATTAATGTCCCTTCTTCGAAAGTCATGATGAGGATGATTATGGATTTAATTACATAATTCAATTAATTCATGACCACACATCTCAATCTTGAGATGGATGGTCATGGTTGATCTTGGTCATTCTTAAAAATCTATAAATATAGAGGCAATGAACATCATTTTCAAGCTTAATTTGTGAAAAGTTATAATGTAGGATTGATTCCAAAAGCTTCATGTAAACTAGTGTTACCATGCCAAATTGATTCCAATCCAATCCAAGCCAAAGCCAAAGGTGCCAAGGAGAGATGGAGGTAGCCAAGCTTCCATTGCCAAGGACTTCATGAGCACAAAACTGAGTAAACCACTACTACAAAGGCATTTGGAGCATCCAACGAAGGTGAAAGAATTCTTGTTTTTCATTACTTTTTAGTTGTGTTTGTATTTTTTATTAATAATCTCACCCTAGTAAGTAGGCATAAAAATGTTAGTTTAGTGTGTTTTTACTTGGTTTCATTCACTAACACAATAATAATCTCCTCTTCTTAGTCAAATTTCTAGTTCACAATAGTCATGTTATCCACTTCATTTAGGGTTATAATAAGATGTGTTTTGTAAAATAACAAGTATACACAAAAAAATCTTTTGTAAAAGGGCAAGAGACAAAAAATGGAGCTCACAAAAGGGTGAGAGCATAGAATATGATTCTAAAAGAGTAAGAGATTGAGATAAAGGTTGTTGATATGGCCTCAAAATTTTGAGCACTACCTACATAATTTGAATAATGGACCTCAAACCACTATAGTTGAACATGTGTGAAATAAAGGAAGATGATTTAAGATTGAATGAAATAATTAGTATGCTAATCCATGATGATACCCCCTTAATAGGGCATGAAGGACATGGATAAGATATAAAAAAAGAGAAGAATAAAATAGAATGGAAGAGGAGATTAAACTAGAGATGAAACTAGCTTATACAATGATCATGATTACACATATGAGATTAACATAGAGATGATACAAACTCAAATGGTTAGTACTATGTTTTTAGATATGTAATAATGAAAGATGGTGTGGCCAACATGAGCTAGGGAGGTATGTATTGTAAGCATGAAGAGTGATCAAGTTTATGTATAGGAAAATTTTTATAGATAGAATGAAAGGGATGATGTTCTGATGGATATTTGATCATGTAACCTTGGGATGAGGATATACAAGTAGACCCACAATGGGAAAAAGGGAGAAACTAGATTTGAGGTGGAGTAATTAGAGATGGAAAAGGCACATAAGGATTGTATACAAATAATAATTTTAAACTTTATCATTTATTGATGTTTTATCTATTGCAGCAACCTATTGAGTCTCAATATCTCTAAGTGCATGTCTTAAAGGATGCACCAAGAAAGGGGTTGGTAGACCTTTATTTTTTTGCAAGATTGTTGGTCCCTATACCAGTACCTAAAACCACTACAATTTACTTTTATTCAAATCCATTATAAATTAAAACTTGATTATACACTCCTATAAGAAATTCACCTTTCTTAATATCCCTTAAATAATCATGCACCCATTTTTATTCATTATCCTACTATGTCTACCTGGTTGACCTCATTAAGGATTGAGTACATGTTATGGAACTTTATCAGCCTAGTTGACCTAGTTTGAGGCCTAATGGATTTTTTACTTCCAAACAAGGTTAACCATGGGGGACCATGTTAGATACATTCTTAGGAGGGTTTAGGAGCAATTTTTGGCTATAAATACCCCATTTACTTCATTTTTAAATAAAGAATCATTAATTTTGTGCATTATTATAGCTTGAAAATCTTCTTATACTACCATTTGAGGATTTTATTACTTATGTTTTTGCCTTGTAGTAGTATTCATATTATGGAGGTCTTGGATGCATAAGAAAAGTATTATAGCCTAGATCTGATCTATCCTTGTGATCCTTACAAACAGAAACAAACTCTTGAAAAACACCATTAGCCAAGGGAGAGATTGAGTAATAATGGCTTCACTCTAATAAGGTAAGTATTTATAGCTCTTAATTTTGATAGGTAGATATGTCACAACTAATGGATTGAATTATATCTCTCCTTACTTAGATTACTTATATATTATCTTAAATATAATTATATGTTTATTATCTTACCCCCTTTTATGACACAAGATTCATTGAGCACTAGATTAGCTTGTATATTCATTTAGTAGATTAAATTGTACGTTCATTTACTAAATTATCTAATTTCCTTTCATTACATTATAAAGACTTAAATAGGATTAATGCACAACGTCATTTGACTAGAGGCCTTGGAAGCCTCTCCTTTGGTATTGTGTAGTAATATATACCTTGGTTAGGTTTAGCAAATCCATAATTAGTCATGGCATAATATAACAAAGTATTGTTAGTGAGTTATTAGTTGATTACCTTCTCTATGCTTGGATATTATTGAGTATGATAAGTTATAGATCTATATTATTCCACTTATAGAAATTATAGTGAACCCAACATGAATATAACCCTTGTAATTTTTAATTTTCATTTACACTCAATTAGATTGAGCCTATTAATCTAATTTCCTACTCTGTGCACAAGTTTTTTTAACCTCATCAAGCTTGTTGACCTAGTTATATTGTTTTATGCACAAGTTTTTCCACTTAATCAAACTTGTTGACATAGTTATGTTTTATGTGTATAGGATTTTCAACTTCATCAATAATGTTGAGCTATTTCTACTTTTCATACATATGTTTCTAGCTTCATCAAACCTATTGACCTAGTTCTGCTTCCTATGTGCAAGGTTTCTAGTCTCAACCAATTGGATCAAATAGATTGATCCAGTTCTTTTTTATGCCTTATGTGCATAACTAAATCATCCTACTTAATTTTTTTCATTTTAATATTTCATTTTTAGCTAACTACATTGATCTAGCTTTATTTTCTTATTTTTTCTCATTTTTATTTTAATAGATCAATTGATTTGATTCTATTTAATAATATTGTTTTATACCTTTACATGATCATAAAATCGTTTGGATGACCTAGTTAGTCAATAATTCAAAAAATTTAGGAAAATATATTACATCAACTTGGACGTTCTTGTTTTATCTACCAAGTTCACTCTAAATATTTTCACATCTCTAATTTGCTAAATTTTATTTTCTTTCCCTTTATTTAAAATCCAAATTATGTACTAAACTTTCAATTCTATAAAAATGTCCATACATATTCAACTAGATCGATTGGATTGATCTAGTTAAGTGCTTATTTTTTACAAGAAAACTAAATCAACCTACTTGATTTGGTTTTTTATAGCTCATTTTCATAATATACTAACTTGATCATCTTGAATTCATTATATTTTGGTTTTCCAACTTGATTGACTTGTGCAATCTTGTTCTATGTTTCACATTCTATATTAAGTAAAATAAACTAACATATATTGAATGGTAATTAAAATCACTTTAATTTTGTAGTTATCTTTTTATTTATTTTCTTTTAGTAACTAAACTTTAGATTTTGAAATATTGATTTTCTCCTTTATTTTTCACTTTGTTTACCTTTCCCTATAGCCTATGTACCAATAGTTTTAAAATTACCTAGATACTATCATGAAGGGCTATGTGATATTTTTTTAATGGTCCTTGTCTATCATTTATAGATATCGTGACATGAGCAACTTTCCCTAATACTCATATCCATAATACATAATTAAAATTGATATTTAGTTTATACATACCTCATGGTATTTCAAAAATGCCTACGATTTCTCTGTGTATTGAACCTTAGGAATCTATCCATTTGTTTGATTATGGGGTGCATCATTTAGTGGTTAGCACTAAGAATTTGTTTATATCTTACCCTTGAAACTGGGTGTAGTGGGATGTGGGAATGGTACTTCCTCCATAGTCAGTGCTATGGAACATTAGGTTGATACTATCTAATGGACAAGCAAGTATATTTAAAATCTTACATTTTTAATAATAACCTTTAGTATGACTTCTTGATCTTTTTTTTTAATAATTAGTTATCACCTTAATTACATTCTTCTTACTTATTGTTTACTATCATACACCATATTACATATTGTATTAGCTAACATTTATCATGCCCATTTTTCTCTTAAATGATAGGCATGACACACAAATTTAATAAACAAAACACTAATGAACATGGATAGATACCTAAACTCATTAAGATGAACATAAGAAAATATGAATCATGCAACTATCTTTAAGGCTTAATAAACATAAGCCAATAGTTCAAAATCCCACAATCCTCATTCATTTATCCCATCACTCAAAAATTACATCACGAGCTCAAACTAAATGAAAACTATGATTATTACATAGAAATGTTCATAAAAAATGACCTTGGCCATTGCTAACATAATTAGGATCCATGTGGTCACTTTGGTAGGATATATGACCATTTCATCTTTTATTTAGGTTTTTTGGGGCCATTCTTTCCACCTATCACTTCCCAAGTGACTTTGGGGAAAAATCCATGTGGTGAAAAATCATAAATCCATTTCCCTACCCTTATTTATGGTTAGTGTGACTTCTTTAGGGTTATGAAGTAATGGGATTCTGCCATTTGGTAGCATCTTAGTAACCTATTTACCTATAGGTTTCATAATTAGTATGAACATCTCTAGAATAGTATATTAGTGATATTTTCCATCTGGCTACATCTTGCTTACCCTCTTTCCTATAGGATTTACACTCTATGTGGACTTCTCCAGGATTATATGTCACTAAGATGATGCCACATAGAAACATCATGATAGCTCACTATCTCAGAGGCTTTGCATATTTTATGGATTTATCTAGGATTGATTCACTAGGATGATGCCACATGGAAACACTATAACCTACTAGCCTAGAGGATTTCCATGCTATACAAACTTATCTATAATTTTGGGTCATCAGAATGATCCCATGTGATGACATCTTACTAGCCCATTAACCTAAAACTAATTATAAAATAGGCCAAGATGATGTCACTCACAATTTAGTAGGGTGACTACACATGGATTCCTCTGAACCACTCACAAAAGTCATAAAATCAACTAAGGAAACTTTATAATAAAGGGGTCTAAATAAACTATTTGGCTAAGGAAAAAAAGACCATAAGAGAGAAAAAAGTGATCAAGAGGCATATAAGGAAAGGTTCCAATGGATGGATTAGTCAATAAGGCAAAACTAAATAAGGAAAAACACCATCAAGAACTCAGTAATTGGTTAAGGCATGATCTGAGGTAAAACATAGAGATGAATCCAATTAACTAGAAACACAAGAAGGTAAAATATGCATGTATATGTTGCTACTAGTGAAATCAAGTCCTGAAAAGAATCTTAATATTTATTATAAAAAATATCACAATTCAAAACCAATAAACTCATTGGTTTAGTCAATTTATCAACTAAACACAAGGTGAGTTTACTTGATCCAATGCCTCTAAAGCAATGGCCCACAGTTATGAGTTGATTGGTCTAGTCTTTAATAGATTGTAAACTCAATAATGACTTAAAAAATCAATCTTATATTTAAGTTGTGAGATTAACTATGAATTCCATTAAGGTGTAGGATTATCAAACCAATATAAGGTTATAGTCTCTCTAATATTAACATAGAATATTTATGCTTAATAAAATTTCATCAATTCTATTAAATGGCCTAATCGTTGGGAAGGAAATAAAACATGTAACCAACTCAACTATAAATGCCTAAGGGATTATTTCACGAACATTATTCCAAACCATAACAACCCCAAATAGTCCATGAACTATTTATATTTTTTATTTCAATAATAATTCATATTTTAATAGATGTGTTCTACTCATCCTTGCATAAGCCTGATTTAAATGAATAACTCATAACTGATTTAAAAAGGAGATACATGCATAAACAAGAAACTATTCTCAATATAGATATAATAAAATAACTCACTATCTTTTATTAGAAAATACATAAGGCCTAAGGATTCTTCCTCTTCATAATGACTCACTTTCAAGTGTCAAAATCATAACTAGACATGACTCATTTTATAAAAAGGTTCACTATAAGATAAAATATTCTTTATTCATGAATGAATGAATTAATTACATTAACTCCTGACATTTAGATAAAAGAAAATCTCAATGATTAAAAGGATAACCACTCATCAAAATGTTTAAGCAAGGGAAATCAATATTTCAATTTATTTGAAGGTAACTCTAAGGTTAAAGACTTTTTACACCTATAGGACTCTTCCCAAGATCCTATAAATTGAAAACTCATAAATAGTTACATCACCATTCAATAATAATGTTTTAATATGTAGGAATCATATGTCTTAATCCATAGGTGTAATATTATCTAAGGTCTATATTTTTAAATAATATTACAATTATGATTTCTACTAAATTGTTAATAATACATCATATTTCATCCATTTATACACCCAAAAAAGAACCACATTTCTAGGTTTGATTAAATAATGGAAGTCTAGTCAATCTTTAATTATGTTCCTTATCTAATCCCAACCATCTACAAGCCATTATAAGGAAGGATTATCACCTAACATTTTCTCATCATTAAGTTACTACTCTAGATACCTTTAAGTTTCAAACTCCTAACTTTGAGCATGATTATATCAGTTGTTATAGGAAAGGGTGGATATCTAAAAAGGGTATCTTAACACAAGGGAATGACCATACACTACCTATAGTCTAAATTCTTGATTTTACCTAGAGAGACTACCAGCCCCAAATAAAAGATGGAAAAATTCAAATAATCATTCCAGTGAAGAAAATATTTCATTAATATAATATAATTTGTAAGGAATTATAAAATAATAATGCCCACCAAAATATTGGATTAACAAGAGGATGTATCACTCTATTACTTCCTACCAATGGTCATGGAAGAGTTGAAAAACCTACCTCCATGCCCAACATGGGAAGACTTTAACAAATACCATCATGATGTACAATTAAGGGTCAAACGACCCTTCATAGGTCTTTAAAGGACAACCACTACATGGTAGATAATCCATAACTATGAAAAAACTATAAAACATGCAAAATAAACTAAATAGTCTTATTCTCCCAAAAGAAAAAAGGATAAATAATGACTAAAATCATTTCATTCCTAATGAGTAGCAGAAACATAAGTTATTTGGAATCCCACATATCAACATCCAAACCACCTAGGTCATATCCTCTAATTATCTAGACTCAGCTCTCCTAACCCATTGTTCTTATCTATTATTTCTCATTCTCTTATGCTATGTCTAAATTATTTCTAAATTGGTAAAAATTCATGAACTAAGGGAGCTCAAATTATACATATAGACATTGGCTACCAAAACAAATAATCAGAAGACAACAACTTTCACCCACCAAGACTAATAGCTAGCTACATAAAATATATGTGAAGTCATTAAAGGTGGAAAAATAGGAATCTAATTACATATCATGAATTTATGAAAGGTTAATAAAAAAAATTCAACGATAAAACCATGCTTGTCATAGTCTCTTTCCTTCACATGTTTTTTTCCTATTCCTACACACTTATCACAACCATGAAATTTTCTATCCTAATAGCTCAGGCTTGCAATCATAAGCATGGTAGATCATTTAATTAAACCAACATAATTATATATCCTATTAATTCATAAGATCATGAAGTTGGGTTAATATAACACCTAGGAAAAGCATAATTTTAATTGCAACATAAGGAAATAGTTCAAGAATTGCTTATCCAAATTTTAACATTTGAATGATCCATTCAACTTTAAATCAACATCACCAAGGGAGTATCACAATTGATTTAACATAGTCACATTTCCCATACTCAAAATATGTCCTAGTAGTTTTGAATAACATTATTGTCTAGAGTCAAATAACAGTATCACTAGTCTCATATATATCATGTACTTATGGATGACATCTTTGTCATTCCCAATGGTATAAGTCTTAGTATTATTTGATTATCATATGCTAATTAGAATTTGAAGTCACTTATTTTTCATTAGGTGCATTACATTATTTGCATATTAGAGAGGCATCATCCTTGATACAAGACTAATTTTCTCATCCAACAAATTTTTATAAATTCACCTAATTGTTAGAACATCATTCTAAATTATCTATGTGCCATCCTAGGTAGGCACATAATATGAGTTATTGGTTACATCCTTTAATAACATCCTCAAATTTGGATATAAGCTACTGCATGAAACCAAATTCACTACTCCTCTTGTATTTCTAATAACCCTTTGAGTTTCTTCAAATTTTATTTAGCTTAGATCATCAATCTTTTTGTTACCAATTTTATAACTAGATTTTAAAATGGTGTGACATTATCATTTTAGACTTGTATCATAAGTCATGAATTCCATTTTCAGGATGTAATAATTTATTCTACTTTCTCAAGGCTTCTTCTTCACATATTTTTTTGGGAATAGTCATGGTAGAGTTGAATAACCTACCATCATGTCCAACATAGGAGGAATTCAACTTCTTCCATTATGATGTCTAGGTAAGGGTCAAATAACCTTTCACCATGCCCAATATAGGATAAATTTGATGTTCTACCATCATGAAGATGTTTTTCATAGACCAACATCACTCCATGTCACAACATCATATATTAACACACATACAAGAACATAATCTCTTCATGCAAATAAGGAGGAATGACCTCACCATTTTTTATAATTTTCCTTCAAGACTTTTATAGGTATTTTATCATAATGAGAATTTATTGTGACTAACTCATAAGGATGATTCAATTTTAGATCATAATCAATTTTAACTTCCTTTGAAAAAAATCTCTCTAATTTAAAGATGAAATTGGTCTAATTTTAGACTGAAGCCTTGATTTATTCAAGGCTATGCTACCACATGATATTTTAGTGACTGCATTGGATGTTAGATAAATTAAAATTATTTTTTGAATGAGGAAACTAATTTTAATGTAAATCATACTATGAAACACATTTGTATCAATCCATTAAGACTCATAATTTCTATGATATAAGAATGAGAGTTCAAGTGTTCCTTGGATATGTAATTTATTCTTAGACTAGGATTATTGTTACTAATCACAACAAAATCATCATAATAAAATAAGAATCAATCCTCAATCATAATATTATGAGATCTTATATAATTATTATAAATATAAGGGGCATTACTGAGTTAGCATAACTAGTACCATCTAAGCTTTAGAGAATATTTTGAATAAGTAGACTAGAAGTAAATTCCTCCCATCCCACCAATTTCATTACATAAGAATACAATCATGGAATTGTCTCCCTTTTCAATATACCATGCCATTCATGGAAGATTTTAAGTAACCCAATATCATGCCATTTAATATATGTAGGATCTCAGGATATTAATCTACTAGCTAAAATATCATGTACAACTCAATATATAGGAAGCTTTTGGGACATCATGTGAAGATCAGTATATATGTGGCCCTTAGGACATCAATCCACCAGTCGAGAATCAATATGCTAATCAATATTTATGTGAACCTCATGATATTATTCCACCAAGTAGTATAGCCAGTATGTCAGAATCCCTTAGGACTGTAGACACTAGAAAACTACACATTTGTAATTCTTGATGTCTAAATTCTTAAGGACCCCATAAAAACCCTTAAACCTTCTTAACCCCTAACCAACCCATCTTAACGTAACAAAATCACTAATCATTATGGGACCCACTATCACTATTCATGATGACATGGTACGTGACATGGAAAGTGAGATAGAATGTGATATGGAAGCTGATATGGCAAGTGACATGGCTTGGAAGTTAGGTGGCTTGAAGTGGGACATCATACCCCACCTGGGACCCTCTTTCAAGGTACCTAATGACACCATTAAGCACCAAAGGGACCTTCTTTGAAGTATGGCACATTTTTCCCTATGGGGCCATCATTTAACATGTGTTTATGTCCTCATGCATGGATAATGGTGCCAAAATTCATGGGGGATTTATCCAAAATATAGAATCGAGTGGTGGAAAATATTTTGGACCCATATGATCCCATGTGCATGATTCCCACTCCATTTTGGACTCAATATAAAGTTGGGAGACAAACTAAGTGGGGGGTCTATTAGCTAAGTTATAATCTCACCCCCTTATCTTTCATGACCACTAATGAGCCCACTTGGAACATGGTGCCAAAAATCATCAGGCACTTAGCCAAAATATGGAAGTGACTATTAGAAAGTATTTTGAACCCATATGAGCCCATGTACGTGATTGCCACTCCATTTTGGACTTTTTATCAAGTTGGGAGACAAACCAACCAAATAATAAAACAATTATGTAAGTGAGAATCTCAAACCCTTGTCGTTCATGACCACTTATGAACCCACTTGTAAAATGGTGCCATAATTCACTATTCCACTTCTTTGGCATGTTTCTTGACAACAATTGCTATAAATACCCCCTTATCCTTCACTTATGGTTAAGTTGGTTAATCTTTGATGGAAGCATTTATCATTGTAGGTTTATGAGAAATTTTATAAAAATTCATCCACTTTAAAAGGAGGTAATCATCATCTTGGAGAAAAGAATTCAAAGCAATGAAGCTCTGCCAGAATTGTTATAGGATTCCATCTTCAACAACATCATCAACTACACCATCAACAACTATCTTCAATAAGGAAATGTAATAATTATTTATTTCTTGTATTCCTTTATTTATTTACCTTTGGCCTTTTCTTTTCTTGACCTCCATACCATTAACCCCTTAATCACTTCCTTTTTATCCCATTTACCTCTTTTCCCCATTTACCCCTTTTTACACCTTTTGTCATCCTTACCCCTTTCCCCCATCTACCCATTCATCTCTTTGTCTATCTACAACATTAACCATATACCAAACCATATTTTATTAAATACTTATCATTTTTCCAAACCAAACCCCAAGCTTACTCTAGTTAATTTTTAGCATTAGTATTAATTACACTAGTCACTTTATTTTAGTTATCTTAGCAAAGATTGGAATTTTCTTAATAACATTTAGTTATTTATTGTTTTTAGTTTCAATTATTTTTTATTTTATTAAATATCATTTAATTTTATTTATCAACTAAGTATTCAAAGTATGTGGATTGATAGCCTCTTAGAAAGCTTTCGCTTATAGGATCTAGCTCATGCTAGGCAATCCACCCATCTACTTGTCTAAAAAACAAGTTTTCTATTAGTGTTTTCTCATTTGTAGGTCATATTCCCAAGATAAATATGATATTTACACAATAATATAGATTCAACACATGTACATTCAATAGGTATTCTTCTACACACGCTTAACTAGTTTCTTTCTTTTCAAATTAAGCAAAAGAATTAAAAAAATAGATAGAAAATTTTTGGCATGCCTAGTGGGACCCTTGAGTTTTCTTAGGTTCATTAGCTATTTTAGGACATTTAGTGTTTCATTAGTGAAAATTTCATTTATTTTCATTAGTGAAAATTTTATTTAGTTGCATTAGTGAAAAATTCATTTACTTGCATTCTTTACACATTAAGTGTTCTTTCTTGAATTTTTAGTTACATTATTAATTTACATAATTTCATGCATTTTTATCTACATTTTATTTTAATTCTTAAAAAATAAAAATAAAAAGACAAAAACAAGTTTTAGTTGCATTTTTTCAAAAAAAAATTAAATTTTATTTCTTACATTTCTAAAAGAAAAAAGAAAAAAGAGCATTCATCCTACAATTATGATTGAATTTCCATGTTCCATTTAGATGAATTTTAGTTGTTTTGTTTTAATTGAAAAAAACCAAAAATAATATTTTGGGATTAAAATTAACTTGCATACATAGTTTGCTTGCTTGTTTAATTAGCTCATCTAGTTTAATTTAATCAAAACAAATTAACTTTAGTGCATAAATGTTACAAAAAACAAACCACTTACACTAAAACCAACATCAAACACACTTAAGACAAGGTCCAACTAGGATTTCATCACCTATTGGATCACTTTACCCTTTCCCAATTATTATACTTGGATTTAATCATCAAGGGGATAACTAACTTATCTCTCTAGTTGAGTATAAACTTTGGATAAAAGGTATAAAGGCTAAGCACCCACACCAATTGTGGGATAGTGAAGTGAGAGGATTAATCCCTAAGTATCAATCTCTATACCTGATCCAATATATATTCTCTCTTGAGCACCTAAACATAACCTAAAACCAAACATAGACTTCTTTTTTAGGACCTATTATATAAGCCAATTTCCTCTTCACACATTCTAAGGCATAGGCTAAAAGAGAGATTAAAAGGAATCCTAGGACTTAATTCACTCTTAGTGAATGCATTATTTTCCTTGAATATTATTTGATTACTCTTTTTTTTTAGGTATGATAATGTGTCATTCCTTTCCTATTTTCTCATATGGTTCTTACTCACTAATAGTGAAGGGACCTTGAGGAACAAAAATCACCACCAAATCAACCAACCTCTTCCACTTCTACATACATGGAAAATATTTTCGAACCCATAAACTCCCCTCACACTCTAGGAAGTTCTAAGAGATTAAAATTTTACCACTTTACTAAACAACAATCATGCAGCCTTACAACATTACCTTAGAACTGTCTTACCAAATATTGGTTTCAACCCCACCTATAGATATAACTTATAGAATTCCTCCCCACCTCATGTGGAATAACTCTACTAACATTATTAATACTCAAACCTTAGTTATCCAATCCTTATCATTTACCAATAACCCCTTTGAGGCTCCCATTCAAAATCAAACAACCCAAACTACCAATACCTTTATACCTCCTACCAATCACTGCACAATAGGAGTGCCTACCTATAGCACTACCCATATCCCTCTAGTTACCTCCAATCCATCAAACACTAATCTACTTAAAAAACTTATGGTATCCATATCCTCCATGTTACCATTGATTAGTCAAAGGTCACCACCCTTCCATTGGCCAGTAACCCAACTACCACTCCTACCCAAAAAACAACCTCTAGTTTTCTCCATAATCCATAAGGGCATATGATCATTAATCAACCACTTAACCCTACCTAACCATTGACATCCAAATACCAATATATATCTTCTACTTAACCATTGACATCCATATACCAATATGTGGCAACCTCTCAACCTTCCACCCACTATCAACCTGTATCTCAGCCACCACCACAATATGTATCTTACAACCTATTGGGTGCTCAACCCCAAACAAACTTCATGAAGATAATAATTGAAAATATGACCACCTTATAGTTATATATCTTGGTTTATCATAATACCTTATCCAATGACCAAATTTATAATGAGCCCATCCATCCATACCTATTAAGCCATATCCTCCCCAATGGAAACTTCCCAATTTCTCTAAATTTCAAATCAAGGAGGATCCCTAATAACACCTTAGGTAATTTATGCATGATTTTTATCTCATCACCTATTATGATTCCCTTCTTCTCCCCACTTTCCCAATATCTCTAGCCAACCTAGCCTTAGATTGGTATAGTGCCTTACCCAAACATTCCATATTCTCCTCCACCCAACTAGCCCAAAACTTATTAGATCACTTTATGATAAATATATCTAATAAAGTTTACATCACCAACCTATATTCCATCTATTTATTTTAGGATGAATCTATTACAAAATTTTCAGCTCATTAAATGAGCCTAATTAACTAACTTTTGTTTTCCTTGCCTAAACTTGAACTTATAGATCTCTTTTCTAGGTCATGTTCCAAAAACATCTCATCTACATTACATGTCCAAAGATTCCATAAATTTGATGAATATTTTACCATAGGTCATAAGATATAGAATTGATCCATTAATGAAGGAAAGATTAAAATCAAAAACAAGAACTAAACCTATAAAACCAATGAGGCTTATTAGTCCAAGTCAAGCAACCAACCCAATACCAACACCAAGAACAAAGGAACCACAAATTTTATCATTCTCAAAGCCACACCTCCACCATCTACAAACCAAAAAAACTTGAGGAACCAAACCACCAACTCCCCTAATTCTTCAAACCAAAACACAAGGAACCTAAATTGGAGCAACCAGAAGTAATTAACTCCACTTGGGGAACCATATGATTCTATTTTGAAAAAGTTACTAAAATCTAATATCATCCAACTCCCACCAATTAAACTACCCCAATAGTTTGATGTTTCTCACCCTGTTCCAAGTTGGTATAATGAAAATGACCATTGTGCCTTTCATTGAGTCATAGGACATGATATCAATAGGTTTAATACCTTTAAATACATTGTACAATACCTCATTGACAATGGGGAGATTACATTGGATAACCCTAATGCACCACCCAACCAAGGCCTTGACATATCTAGGCAACCTTTTCTAAACCATGTTCCTACTAAAAATGAGATTAACAACATCAAGTGCTCTCTTGACACCCATATTATCAACATGGTTCTTGACACACTCACTAATAAAGAACCTGCTCACCAATATACCAACCCATCTCCACTTATGGAAGTAGTAGAGTTACCTTATACCCTTTTAGAGACCCAAAATAAGGAAGTACCTCTTCCTACTCCTTTATTCATTAATGTAGTGGAGTAACCAACATACCCTTTGACTGATATACCAAACCACAAACCCATCTTACCTTCCTCACCAATTCTCATGAAACTCTCCCCTCCCACAAAAATCATTCTTGAAAAGGAAATTAAACTTTCCCCTTCCACCCATCAAACCCTTTGACCCTTAACATCCCAAACCATCATGGTTTAATGATAATTTTATTTTTTTTATACCATAAGACTCTCAACCATGATATAGAGAACTACAAAGCTTTTCAAACTCTTATCCACCAGCTTTATGATGAGGATGATCTATTAATAGATGAAGCTCCCATGTCACCCATACCAATGAAAAAAATAACCATACCTACCCAACACTTACCCACTCACCCACTCTCACCTAAGAATGAAGATGAGTCTAACCACTCTACTACCTCACCTTCTCCTTCTATACATACTATCAACATGGTCACTAGATCACAATAGAATGATAAAAGGAAGGATAAAGTGTCCATTTATTGGACTTAACCCTCTTCAAAATCCTAATAAAACCACACCCAAATATCTCCATCTTAAAAAATACCCAAGGTTTCTATCTTAGGTGCACCCAATATAACCCTCCACATTCCAACCCATATGCAATATCTATCCGATAAGATATCCTTTAGTAGCTTCATAATACCCTAACAAATATGAGATTATATGAATTGATTTATACTTCTCCCCATCACAATCAATCACTCATTGAGACATTGAAATACATTGAGGTCCAATGCAATGACCCTCAACCTCTAGCCGCATTGGTTGATTCCTTCTAAACTTCTAACCTTGTCACCTTTAAGAATTTAGAAATACCTTTTCTCCACTTTTAGGACCCATATCCCCCACTTATTATTACCACTTAAATCAACCAAACCCATGTCAAAAAGATGATTATTGATGCAAGAGATAACATTAACATCATATCATACTATGCTTATGGCCAACTCAACTTATTAGACAATATCATGTTAGAATCCATAACAGTCATCTAATCCTTTAATGACACTATGACCATTACCTTGGGAATCATCATCCTTCATATCCATGTATGACCCCACACACTCCCTAAACTCTTATATGTGGTGGAAGGTGAATTAAAATACATCTTATTAGTATGACTTGGGATTTTCTCCATGGAATGTGTTCCATCTACCCTCCATTGTTGCATTAAGTTTGAGCTTGAGGGTTAGGTCATCAATATCCAAGTAGACCCAAATACTTTCTCAACATGCAACATGACCTATAATTCTAATGATGTCTTTATACACCCATAAAACACACCTTTATTAGTTATACCCCAACTGCCAATGATCGATGAAATGTCAACTAGCTCATTTATCCCTTCTTCATGGATCCCCATAGAGGATCCCTTGGGATCCATGTTACAATGATTCTCATTAGGGGAGTATCACCTTCTAGTGTTGGATGATTTCCCTACTCCTTAAGAATATGGGAATCTCAAACATGATCCTTCTTATGACCCTAACATTAGAACCATCATCCCTTTTAGTCTTACAAACCATCAAATGAACTTCATCTATGAGGGACTTGATCAACCAATTCTTACTTCCACCACTACCTCTTCTATCTAACCATTCACCTCTAGCTTTTCTTACCCTAAATAAATAAAATTTGCTAAATTATACCTTCATATGTGTGCCTAGAAGGGATTTGGACTTGGTTAATATGAATAAGGACCTTATGAGTTACCTTTGATCAAAACCCAAAAACCTTGAGTCATTTGGCCTTGGGTTTATACCACCTAAAGAACACACCAATGCACCCAAACCTATTGACACCATTGAGGAAGACACCCACTCTTCATCAACCCAACCTCCTTCAAATTCTAAGGATTTTTACATCATTCCCCCTATTTTTTTTTCAATACAATTAGTTTAGGCCCTTTTACCTATCAAAAGGATGGCCAAACTAAAACTCTTCCTCTTATCCATTTTGAAATGGTATAAAATGATTCTCTTACCATTAACACCATCCAAAATCAAGATGATGATTCTATTCTCACCTAAATTAGTGCCTTGTATTCTTCAATCCATAAATCCCTTCCTCCTAAAACCTCAATCATGTTGAATTAATCCACCACAGATATCAACTTGGGCACTCTGGACAACTCCTGCATTTTCAAATTGAGCCAATCACTAAATGCTGAAGAAATTTAATACTTTTCTTCTTTCCTCCAAGATCACATCATAGCATTCACTTCATATTATAGTTATATGTTTGAGATAAACCCCACCATTTATACCCATAACATAGTCATTTATCATGATGCCGAGCCTATTAAATAGAAACTTTGATGCATGCATCCTTGTATAGCCTTTCTCATCAAAGAAGAGCTTTAGTGTCTCTTATATGTAAACTTAATTAAAACCATTGAATACCCCTAATGGGTCTCAAATATTATACCTATCACCAAACCCACTAGGGGTTTACACATTTGTGTGGACTTTGGTGACCTTAACCTCTCCTACCCCAAGGATGACTTTCCTCTACCTAGTATTGACCATCTTATTGATCTTATATCTAGCCACAAGATGTTATCTCTCATGAATGAGTTTTTGGGATATAATTAGATCTTTATTACTCTTAAATATCATCATAAAGCTACCTTTACCACCCTTTGGGGAAATTTTCTCTATAGATTTATGCCTTTTAGGTTAAATAATGTTCGTGCAACCTACCAATGAGTTATGACCCACATCTTCCATGAACTCATCCACACCATCGTAGAGGACTATGTCAATGATCTCTTAGGAAAATCTAAATCTTGCAAAGATCATCTAAAATCTCTTGACATTATCTTTTAATGTCTAATCCATTTCCATCTCAGACTCAACCTTAATAAATGTGTTTCTGGGGTCTTTTTAGGAAAGCTTCTTGGATTTATCATCTCCCTTAGAGGAATCAAAGTAGACACTACCAAGGTCAAATAAATATTGGATATTCCTCCTCCTACCAACCTTAAGCAACTCTATAGCCTATTAGGAAAGATTAAATCCATTCATCATTTCATTTCCCAACTTTTAGACTGATGCCAACCTTTCCATCACCTTCTGAAGAAGGATGTCTCTTTCAAATGGAATAGTCATTTCCAAAAGGCCTTTGAATCACTCAAACAATACCTTTTGTCACCACCTGTCTTCACTCCTCCTAAGGATGACCACCCCTTTTACTTATATGTATATATATCTATGTGTGTGTGTGTGTGTATGGTATATGGTATATATATATATATATATATATATATATATATATATATATATATATGGGAATGGTAGATGGTATATATATATATATATATATATATATATATATATATATACCATCTACCATTCCCTAGGGGCAATATTGGCTTACTAAGATGAACAACACAAAGAGAAAATCATATAATACATTAGCTACACACTTGTAGAATATGAGACTCATTACACCCATAACAAGAAACTCTTCTCAACATTGAATTTTGTTACCACCAAACTCTACCACTACCTTATTAACCATAAACCTATGTCATAAGCAACACTGACCCACTCAAGGACGTGCATTCCAAGCCATGTCAAAATTAGTGTATGGCCAAGTGGATTATGCTCTTAGAAAAGTTTTATCTTGAGTTCCTTCAATAAAATTCAATTAAAGGTAAAGTCATTGTTGACCAATTGGTTGAATCACCTTTGACAGGTCACCAAACTCCTCTTGAATTTCTAGATGAATCCATCACTACTCTTTCCCAAGAGGGCATGACCTACCAAATGACTATATTATTTGATGGGTCAAAGTGTCAACATGGTGGGGGAACTAGTTTCACCCTTATCCCCTTTGATGTTTAAACCCTTCTTCTATCCTTAAAACATTATTTTTAATGCACCAACAAGATGGTTGAGTATGAAGACGTAGTCATAGGTCTCTAAACTACTCTAGCCTTGGGAATTAATATAATAAATGTCTTTGGTGATTCAAAACTAATGGTGAAATAGGTCAATAGTGCCTATCAATTTAAGAATGATGTCTTATAAAAATATAAATGTTTTCTTGACAAACTCTTAACATCATTCAAATGTTACCTAGTCTAATCTATTCCCTAATGTGCCAATAAATCCATTGATATAATAGCTTGCCTTACTTCCTAGATCCCTTCTTAGCCTTATAATTATAAAATATTTATCACCATTCATCATTTTACCACACCCTCTTATAACCAATATTAACTCCCTACCATTTTTAACATGGAGGAATCCCCATCTGACATTTAGTATGACCAAAATTTTAACTAACTTAACCTAGGCATCGCTCTTCCTGCCCTCTTTAGGAACTCTCAAAGAAACTTTGTTAAAAGTACCTCTCATTACACCATACTATGGTGAATCATTTACAAACTTGGTTTTGATTGTCTATTTCTTCATTTTATATATAGACATGAAACTTCCCATGCCATTAGCGAAATTCATGATAGGATCTATAGGGGACACTTTAGTAGTCTAGCAGTTACTAAACAATCCTTTGCCTTGGCTACTATTAGACTGACCTCAACCAAGTCTATTGTGATTGCATAAAAAAGAGTTTTAAATGTCAACAACATGCTAATTTAGATTGTGCACCAGCCAATGGCCTCCAAGTATGTGAGGACTTTTGGCCTTTCTCATAATGGGGGCTTGATCTCATTGGGGAAATCAACCCCCATTCTTCACAGTGGCATAGATCCATCATCACAACCACTAAATATTTCACCAAGTTGGTGGAATATATTCATCTTATCTCAACCAAGGTAGAGAACATTATTGATTTTATTAAACATCATATCATCTACAACTTCAGCGTTCCTCATAAGATCATCACTGATAATGGAAAATATTTCAAAAACAAGCAATTACAAGGTATATGTGATGCATTTGGCATCAATTTAATATTTTCCTTGCCTTACCATCTATAAGAAAATGAATAGGTAGAAGTCTCTAACAAAATCATTAACAAAATACTAACCAGAGTCATCATTGCTTCAAGTTAAAATTGGCACTTATACATCCCATTCACTTTATGGGCCTATCACACTAGAATTCAAACCCCTATAGGTGCTACCCCTTTCTCTCTAGTCTTTAGATCAAAGGTATTCTTGTATCTTGAAGTCCAAATTGCTTCTTTTCTCAAATCTTTAAAAGATATGATTTCTAAAGAAGATTATCATCAACACTATTTAGCTATGCTTGAGCTACTTGATAAGCATAATTTAACAGCCCTCACCCACCTCCATATTTATCAAGAGTGATTCAAATGTGCTTATAATAAGTATCTCAAATAATAAGACTTCAATATTAGAGATCTCATCCTAAAATAAAACCAACATGGAGAAAAGTAAGTAGGGAAAGTTTCATTTCAATTGGCTTAGAGCCTACATCATTACCCATAATATGGATCAATATTTTAGCATTTATCCTCTCTCAAATGTAAACTAGATGAGCCTCTCAATGCATTGCATCTACATTTGTTTTTTTGTTAAACAAGATCAATCTCACTCTTTTTGTCTAACTTAATCTCATCCCTTGATTATGATATTTTCACCTTTACCCATCTTCCTCCTTTCCTTCTAAGGATAATTCATTACATAATAGAACCATGTTATTAACCATCACAGTCATAGCCTAATCCTAAATATTGGTACCATGTCTCTACAGATAACATGGTTTTCATGGATACTTTTCATCTCTAACAAGACATAATTTTATGGTCATTGTCTCTCAAACCACCTCCTTTCACGTATCATTCAACCCTCTTGTGTTAAAGTTTGGCTCTTCTATAGGTAAATTCCCTCATAAAGGTAAACCTTTTATCCTAATTAGACATATACATATCTAAGAAAATCACATCCAAAAAAAATTTGGATACCAAAATATTACTTGGGTGAATATCTTAAGCACTATAGACTGCTCCCTTGAAAGACAACTGCCCAAAAACAAAAAAAATTGCTTGCACTAAAGGTAGACTACTCCCTTTAAGGATAGCTATAAAAATTCATTAAATAAATCATCTAAACTTAGACCATTCCTTTAATGGATGGTTAAGTCAACATTGTCAAAAATAGAGTAATTTATTAGAAGCTTCTTGCATTGATCAACTTCCCATATACATCAATAACACAATAAGATGGAATCAACTATTGGCTTTCACAAGTAGAATTCCCTCATTGATCAGTCTATATCTAGCATATGACATGGACTTGTCTATTATCATTTTTACATCACCTATAGAAGGGGCAAACATACCCACATAAGTTACCATACACATTACCATTTATCCTTCACACCACCTATCACCTATCTTCCCTTTATACTATATATAAATCAAGTTATTTCAAGCTTACTTGGCACCTATGATCAAGAATTTTTTTTATCAACCAATGCATACTAATGTGATGCATTCTAAAGGCTTATGTTCCTTAATCCAATCCAACTTTGAGTTTTATTTTACTTTGTCCTTGTCAACAAATAGACATTACACCTCTTTTATTATTCTCTCCTCATTGAGTCATGTATTCTATTGGACCTATGTCTCATTATTTTTCATGTATTTCTCCACATCTAGTATGGTCATCTAACCTAATTATGTGCCATCACTATCATCCATCCAAACCACAAATGAAATCAAAATATCATTAACACCAATCAATCCACCTTCTAGGGATACCTTTCTTTTCAACCTCAACTTGCCTTTGATGCACACAATTTCATTGCAAACCTTTAACCAAACCAAACCATGTGGTCCATCTAATTAGGGAAACCAATTTGAACACCACTCACCCAACCTTTGTTTAAATACATTGGCCTAATTTCCATAGACTATGTAGGAACTACTTGACTTCTAAGGGCATTTTGGCCACTAACAACTAATTACCCTCCCCTTTTTCTTCTCATTAATTCCCATTTCTAGAAACACCCTCTTGCTTAGGACATCCTATGTCAAGGAAGCTTTGTATTTTTCCTAGAATCCTTATAATTTAACATCATATAATAATTCCTCCTTATTTTTCCCTCATTACTAGGAGAACTACATTAGCCTAAGGTCTTTTTTGACTATGTAGAAAGTTCTCAGTTACTGAAGTTAGCCTAGCCACATCCCAAATTTTATTTTACCTTTTCCCCTAAAATATCTTCCTCTACTTATCTATTTATCTCTTCACCACCCCCATTCCTTCATCTTGTCAATATCTTTTAACCACTTTTCTAGCTTTTCAATATCTTTTAACACAAGGATTGACATCCTTCCTCATTAGCCCCTCTTATCTCCCATAAAGTCACCATCTACTTTGCTTCATTGCCCTTCCTATCACCTTTCCTTGTGCATTCTTCATGGCTTACTCCCCCACCCACTTTTCATGTTTTATGTCCCTCTCTCCACTTCTTACCAACCTTATCCTTTATGCCATTTGTCTTATTCCACCATCCTCATCCTTTCCCCTTGCCCTTGGAAACCTTTCATACCCTCTTCCTCACTCTCTTTTCCTCACCAATTCTACATCATCTTATTCCATTACACATTGATGGATATTTTTACCTCCTTTTCTTCTTTACTACCACCTTCTTACTATTCTTCCACTACTTCTAAACCACCTTCATTCCTATTCTCAATTTTTGTTTTCATTTTCCCATATTTTCAATTGAGCATGCTTTCTATTTCTTCTATCTCTTCTAGCATCCCTTTTTTTTAACATGTGCCACCATCAATTTTCCACTTTTCCCACCTTTTACATTTTTTTCCTCCACAAATATCTTCTAACTAGGTCTTTGTCCTTTAAGAAGCCTTCCATAATTTCCATTTTCTTCTTATCTACTCTCACTTTTTGCACTTTACATTCCTCTTTTCCTCTCTCCATCTTGGTACTCGCTTATCTTTTTCATCTGTGTTGTCCATGCCTTATATCCCTAATTCAATTCTTCCTTTTTCTTCTTATCATCCCTAATCTTCATCCCTTATTTTCATCTCATTCCCTATCACTGTGTTCCCCAATTTCTTCACCACCTCACCATTTTTCATCTTGTCAATCTATTATAATCACCCATTTAACTTATCAATCTCTTCTAACATATTGATTAAGATATACCTTATCTCTTTATATTCTTATCCACCCATCATTTTTATTAGCCCCTTTCCCATTTTCCATCCCATTCTCATCTCCAAAACCACCATCTGATTTAATTCATTCTTACTCTCCTTGCCTATCATCATCTATGATTACTTGGTCATGTCATCACCTACTTATACACTCTCATGTCATCCTTTTTGTGCCCTCATTTCACTCATTTTTCCTCTTATTTCATTTTCTTTCATGTGTTTACCTATTTTTCATTCTCATCACCAAACTATTTTCTCTTTGGTCTCTTTTAGACCTCTTTTGAATTATATCATAGCCTTCCATATTTCTCATCCTCCCCTTACCCATCATGATTGTTACACTTCTCTCCCCATCCTTTTAATTATCCACTATGTCATTTTTTAATACATTATTTAAACCCCTATCTTCTACCTTTTATTTTTCTTATCTTTTCTCTTTTTGATTTCAATTTTCTCATCTCCCTTGATAACATTCCTTGTTCTTCCCAACCTTACTTTTTTCCTCCTTACATCCATGATTGGTTCCCTCCATTCTTATCCATCTTCATCTTTATATGTGACCTCATTATCTCCTCTACCTATCTCTTCATCCATCTCTTGGTCTACCTTCACCTCATCCCTTATTAGATCTCCATTATTTTCCTCCTTTAACACTCTTGATTCTCAATCATTAGAAAGTAGTCACCAGTCACATTGCTTATACCACTTGATACCACTAAAATTCTTGCTCAAATGGTTCAACAAATTAATTTTATGTAAATAGAAAACAATTTCCAAATGAATCAAATCCAACATCACATAATATAAATGGCTAATCACCATATTCTTATCATGCCTCAAAATCACCAAAATTATATTCTTCCTCCTCCTAGAGATGCCAATGGAAATAAAATTCCTCAACCTCTTATGCATAACAAGATTATTCAAAATCTTCAAAATTAACCTTTACATCCTTTCATAGTATCCATTAATATTTAAAATACATCTCCAACCATTAAATATGATGGAACTAAATAACCTACATATTTTACTAAAGCATTTGTTAATCTCTACATGGAATGGGTTCAAACAAATACTTTTTCCACTTCTAAAGTTTTAGTCAAAAAATTCATAGGAGATGTTTAGAATGTTATAATATATTGTCTCAAAATTCTATCACACAATTAGAATATTTGGTCAATGCTTTAGGTAGAGAATCTCAACAAAATGATTTACTAAAAATTATCTTAGTCATTTTATAAATTCTAGAAAATTACCTTCAAAATTAGCACATGCTTTCATCAAATAATGGAATTCATTATCTCATAAAGTGGATGACAATATGACTGATGATAATCTATTTAAAATATTTATCACTACTTTAACACCTTTCTTTTAATATAAGGTTTAAAAATTTTCTATACAAAATTTAAATGATGCATTTGATCAAGCTAAAAGATAAGAATTCATTATGAAACAATTTGATCCAACCCATAGCTTAAGCAAGGAGTCTTTCCAAACTAAAACTAATGTAGTTACAAGTGATAATTCTTAAATAAAATTAGTAGTCAAAATAAATAATCAAATTGTTTCCCACTCCATTAATGGTTACACAAATGAAAGAATTATTATCTCCATCTAAACCTTAATTTAGAATAATAACACCCCCCATCATGGTATGATCTAATAAATAATGTTGGTTCCATGATGATATCGGTCATTCTCATTAAACATGTCTCAAACTTTTTAAATTTATAGTTTCTTTCATGTTTTTTGATACATTTTACCATGATGTTATTATAAAATTACATCATCATGATTACCTTAAATCTTATCGAAAGAAATAGGTTACTAAACCCATTCATCCTATCATCATGTCAGTTATTCATCCTCTAAATCTCATTGTAATTTTTTATATTAACTTAATTCAATGAATTGTAAAATTCCCCTTATGTAATTAGTGGAAACTTATTCCTATCATCATAAATTTATTATGAAATAATTACAAAACATCGAAGAACTATAATCTCATGATTCAAAAATCCATTATAACAATATTATATTTATATAAGTCCATACAATTGAAATAATCTCCACATCCTCCAAACCATCCATATAATATATTAAATATTATATGATTAATTATGAGATTATATTTTGAGAATATTATCTACTCTATTAAAATTGGGATCAATAATACCCTCATTTAAAAATTTCTAGTAGATGAAGGATCAAGAATTAATGTCACCTCTCTTTAGTTAATTCAAAAAATTAGATACACCAAAGAAAATCTTAAACTAACATGTCTCACATGTACAATATTTGATATAACCAATAAAAAACAACTTGGTTGCATTTTATATACAAATATTATTTTCAAACTTTATCAATTACTAACACTTTTTATCTTGCAAAAAGTCATCGAGTCTCAAATCTCTTTGAGTTCATGCCCTAAGAGGTGCATCAGGAAAGGAGTGGCCAAACCATTATTGATTTACTTGATTATTGTCCTTTTTTACCATTTGATATCAATCTAACTAGCTCCTAAAACCATTCCCTTAAGCTTTTCCTCCTATTTTTCACCTTCCTCTAGTAATTTATCACCTTCATTAGCCCTTTCCCTAACCTAAACCCCCTTTTGGTAGTTTACATGACATAATCAACCACATCAACCTTGTATTTTTATTGATAAATCTTACTAAGAACTAGGTTGGCCTTTGGTTGACCTATTTCATAACCTAGTTTGTTTTTATCAATTACAATACTAGGTCGATCTGGTTGACCTTGGTGGCCTAAAATTCTATAAGGGTTTAGGGTTATATCTACCTATACAAACACAACCATTTCTCCATTCTTAGAGAGATAACAAGAGTTAATTATTCATTTTCTCTTATTTATAATCTATTCTTCTACCATTCTACTTCAAGAGTCTTAGCTTAGGGTTTCTACTTGGTTAATAATATTAACTTTTGGAGAAGTACTAAATGATTTGGCCTTTTTAGTGATCCTTAAAAACCACAAAAATATCTTAAAAATAACCCTTGGCCAAGGGAGATATTGCATTTGGATGGATTCATCTTCAAGGTAAGTATCTCTAATTTTGTAACTCTCTTTAGTAGATAGAAGTAGCATAAGTGATGGATTTTTAATATATTGATCTCTCCATACATTAGGGTTTTACCTATAAATAACTTATATATGATTATCTTTTGCATGTTTAATTTTATTTTTACTAACCCCAACTTTGTGACACAAGCTTTGGTGAGCACTAGATTAGACTTTTATTTTACTTGCTATTAGTTTAGTGAATATTAAAACATAAAACCTAGTTAGGGTTATTGCATAGTTTTTCTTGGTTGGAGGCTTTGGAACCCTCCCTAGT
Organism: Torreya grandis; assembly: GCA_037957365.1. Classification (NCBI taxonomy): domain Eukaryota; kingdom Viridiplantae; phylum Streptophyta; class Pinopsida; order Cupressales; family Taxaceae; genus Torreya; species Torreya grandis. The sequence goes on from JARHVA010006420.1 coordinate 861,837, forward strand.
GATATTATTTGTGGTAAGAGATATATTTTATAGGTCTAGAAGAAGATCCATATTGGTCATGAGCTCAAATATCTAATGTATCCCCAAGTAGAAGTGTAATATGGATCTATCTTCTCTTAGCTAGGATTGATTTGTAGATATGATACATTTCCCATTGTATACATTATGGTGAACCCAATGTGAAATCTAACCCTTGAAGGTTTTCTTTCATTCTTTCATTTCTATCATTTCATTATTTTCCATATTTTTGATACCATGTTGAACTAAATGGTGTAGTTATAACTTTTGTGTGTAGATTTAACACAAAGTTGTATCAAAATGACTCTATTTTTCTATGTAGGTCTTCAATAGATATAGGTTACTAAATCAGACAGGTCAACACAATACTCTTATTCAATCCTAGATGGCATACTATGTTAAATAGGTCAACTTAGTCTTTTAGTCAGCATCCAAATCAACAAACTAAGATGAACATGTTAAATTAGACTTTCATTCAACATCCAAATCAATAAAATAAGTTGAACAGGTTGATGTAGTCTCTCAGTCAATATCTAGATCAACAAACTAAGTTGAACTAGTTGAATTAGTTTGCATAACTTTAAAGTATCATTTAAGGAACTTTATCATAAAAATTATAATTATAATTATCTTCCAACCCACCAAGGTTCCTCTCTTTCTCTCTCTATCATTTTAGTACTTCATTTCAATTGTATTTTGTATAAGTTAGTATTATTTAAAACTGCAACCCTACAACAAACTAAGTTGATTTGGTCAACTTAGTTTTTTAGCTTATATTGTATCTAAAAGACTAAGTTGACTAGTTTAACTTTGGTCTTAAATACTCTTACTTTTGTAGAATAGTAGCGACCTAGTCAACTCTATTCTATAATATTTTCATACATTGTCATATGAACTGACTCTATAACATTCAAAATCTATTAATTAAAGATTATTTTCTAGTAATTAATTCACATTTACATTTTTAGTTGTTTGAATGCTTATAGTAGCTCAAATAGTTTGATTAATTAGGTTTTAAAATTACCATTTGATTACACTATTTTTATTAGTAAGGGTTTTGTGTCTTAGGATGAGACACCTTTTAATTTGGGGTGAGTTTTAATAGAGGTAAATGGTAAATATGATTTAATATCATTCATCATTAATTATATTAAAAGGGAAAAAATAGAGATGTGAGGTGTCAAAGAGAAGTCAAAAGGTCATAAGGAGTGAAGAGTCATAATAGAATATGATGGGTCATTTTGGATGCTTTTATAAGCAATTGTATGGGAAAATGGAAAGCAAACCATTTTGTGTGAAGAATAAAATATAACATTTGGGTCTCACTAAGTTTCATATTATTCTTTCCTTCATTTATATTTTCCCATAATTTAATGTGTTTTAATTCTAATTATTGGTTATTACATTCTTACCACTAAATTCATCTAACAATGGTGTGGTTGCTTGTGTGATTTGAGCCCATGGATTAGTTATGTGATTAATGTTTCATTTAGGCTATGTGAGATTTCCTTAGAGGTATTGGTTTGATCTTGATATGTGGACCTTACACTCTTTGATGGGATTTTTGATCTAGATAGGGTTTATGCTAGTTTTATGAGTATTTCCCTATCTCCCTTGATTACATTGGGTGTCTGGTGTTCCCATCAATCTTAGTGCTCAAGATATTTGTACAATAAGTTATATAGGAAATGTTTGTTTAGGAGAGTGGTAGATTGAATACATATAAATTGCTCATTATTTTTTTGGTGTAAGGACCTGGGTGAGTGTTTTCATGATCTAAATAGAATGTAGAACTAGCAAGTTTTTGGCTTGTGATATGAAAATGGAACAAATATTAGTATATGGGAATCATAACATAGTCGGTAAATAAGATAAATTATATAGGTGTTGCAATGTGTTTTAGTTATACTCATATACAAACATTATGACAACATCCATCCTATTCATATTAATATGAATCATGATTAATATGTCTTATGCACACTATGTATGTGGAGGAGGGAATGGTTATTATTCAATAGTTGGTGAATCCAAGAATGTTATATTATAAGAGAATCAAGCTAGAGACAATGTGGTGCATGTACTAGGGACTGAGTTTAATGTGATTATACCAAGGGTGAGTCATTTATTATCATTATACATGACCTGTTACATAGAAGAATTTGAAATTATATAATTTTGATAAATTTTGATTTATTCTAATCTTGGTTTGTGTCCTATAAAGTGGTCCTCCTATTAGTGGGGACATTGCAGTCATCATAACAAAATATGGTTCCTAGTTTGCCTGGGTTTTGCTCCGTAACTATAGAATTAAAACACACTATTATATTATGGTTTTATCTAAAATTTTTGTGTTCAAAAGGAGATTGTTCATAAATCCTATAGATATTATGGTTAGAGTGAATTTTTTTAAAAGAAGTCACTTTGAAGTCTTTATCAAAGCAAAGAGATCTTGGTGAAGATGGTAGACTAGTGGGAGAATATAGATGTTTTATGAGAAGAGTTATACTTGTTATGCTCTTGAAAGATGTTTTTGGTAGAAATGGTAGGTTTTGAATTTTATGATGGTCTTAGTTGTACTATATATACATAAAATATGGAATATTATTACTTATTTAAATATGACTACATGGATGTATTCAAAAGGGCAGTTTCACTACCTTTGGAAGAATTTGATTTCTCTTATTTTCAACTATATCATAAACATCTCTCATAATAATTATCTCTATAGATTATATAAAGTGAGGTGTTTACACTACCTCTATGGATGAAGATGAAAAATAAATATAGGATTTAATTAGTTTTAGGGATAATTTATATGACAACATCCTAAACTAGTAGAGTCATCTTCTTCATAGTTCCTTCATCAATCTCCAAAATCAACATCATACAAACAAATTGGATTAGTTAAATGGCAAGATTAAAAATAGGGTCACCAACACTAGGGTATCCATAAGCATCATCGATGACATAGATCTCAATTAGATCATTGGATACCCTGCACCATTATGTACCTTATTATCGATGATCCAAGAATTCATGCTAGATTGTCATGCTTATAAGACTGATCTATCTCCCTTTTGTATTGATGTTGTGTAGATTCTCAAGATACCTATGTATAATCCATCATTAGAGCTCTAACATATTATCATTCAATATAAGTCTATGCATTCTAAGCATATGAATTCTTATGGTCAATCCTCATCTACATCCATACCACCTCCATCAAGTTAAGTACTATGTAGAGTATGAATTTTGTAAAAAAATTGTATAAGAATTTCTTATTGGTGATGACTTAGTAAGACAAACAGGGTAAGTTTCATTGAAAATCCATGAAGGGTGGCCACCTAGTTATGTAAACATATTGAAAACATGAAAGGGTGGTAGTTTGGTATGCTACTTAGTTGCAAACCCAAAAGGGTGGCTAAGTAGTGTGTAAGAGGTGAAAACTAAAAATGGTGCCTTGAGTGATTATTGTGATTCTTACTAGTGTAACCACTTATTCAACCCTCTACTCACTTTTAAAATTTCAAAAAATCCTATGATGGTGTCTTAGGATGAGACATCATTTTAAGTCTAAGAAAGTGTTGGGAGAAGAAATTGGATTGTAAAGCAATGAAGGATATATGTTTGATATTAATGCATTATGTACTCATTTTGTCATATATATGTCTATTTTATCCTATCTCCATGGCTTATAATGGGTTAGAATATTAAAAAACTCCACTTTTGATTCCATTTATGAGAATAATATGAATAGTCATAGACTATAAATGTCTATATATACTGATATTTGTAAGAAGAATAGAGTTCTACTTTTGAAGAGATCAATATAGACTATCTAGTTATGGTTACCTGTGATTTCCTACTTTGTTTTTTACATGCGTTTTCATGTATAATGTTTAATTAATTTATATCTAAATTAATATGAATACTCTATTTATGTTATTAAATTATTGGTTGTTCTTACTTCCTACTTAACATATAATAATTCATCTTTGTTATGCTTATGTTATCCAATATTTTATATGAATGCGATGCACTATCATGCATACTAAAGTATAACCTAACTATCCTCATCCTTAGCATATTATGATGCTTTAGGAAGCTTTGCTAATAATGGTGTGGTGAGTGTGGAAACACTACTTCTAGAGAAAATTATGCTAAGATGGTTACAAGGTAGATAGACATTCAGGCATGGTTAGACCAAAGAGTATGTAATTTTGTAAAAGAAAAATCAAAATGGACTAGTCTTACCATACAATAAATCATTTGAGAGAATATTTATGGAGAGATTTAATAAGTATTTTGGTGTGAGTTTCCTGAATTACTAGCCAATTGGTTATCATGGTTAGAATACTATTATTTTAACCCAAGAATAAAAGAACTAATCATCTAGACCAAAGAAATGATAAAATAGTTGCATAAATTAACAACTAACTAGATAAGAGAAATGGATTATTTAGTTTATAATACTATATATAGATAATAATTGAGTTTGTAGTATAAGGATACATATCTTTCAAAACTACATAGAACTTATTTGTTAGAGGAAATAGTGGGAGATTTTTGTAGTGACTACCTCTCATTGTGAAGATGTTGGTTATGGACAAGGCCATGGTGCCTAATCCAACCAATATGGAGTTGTTACTTTGGTCATATGGGGGTGTGTGGTACATGATAATGAATGATGATTAGATGAGTAGATAAGGCTTGAACTTAATCTATAATGGAGACACAAGCAAGGAAGAGTCAGAAGAAAAGTTTGGATTTAAAATGTGAAGTATGATGATAGAATAGATAGAATAAATAGAAGAATACCTAGGTAATTGTGATTAGAGGTAAGATTAGTAGTAAAATAGGTGATGAATGAGTAAAAATATATGATGAGTGAGATGAAAAAGATAAATAATGAAGGAAGAATGATGAAGAAATAATATGATTAATGTCAATAGACATAAGGAAGTGATGAATAATGAGATGAAGAAGAGACATTCAAATAAGAAGGTGAGAATAATGTAGAAATAGAGTAGTTAGATGATAGATGTAGTGTAAAGCTACAATAATGGGTATTATTAGAAGATGAACATGAAAAATTAAGTAAAGAAGTAGAACATAGTCATAGATTAATTGCAGGTTCAAGCATAGAAGAAGAAGAATTCATAGGAAAGAATCATTCACTAGAAGAGCAAATTTCCCCATAGCCCAATTTATTATATTCTAGTAGAAGTTGTCAACCAAGTAGATATGAAGATAGTAGTTGGGAAGGTGCATTTTTATAACAAGTGCATCATTGGGGTATTGAAATTAAAACAACATCAATACAAAAGTCTTTAAATGCCATAACGCTTATTGAAACCAAGCAAAAAAAAAAGGAAACATAGAAAACCAAAGTGTACAAGTGGACTCTCCTAGTGTGTAGATAAAACTTCATAGCATACAAGCAATATTACACAAAACATAGCCTCTTCTTATAAAAAATACATAATATATCTCCTTGATACCAATTTACATGATGGGTGCTTTAGGAGGATTTATAAATATAGAAACATATGATGGGTCTATGGACCCTAAACAATACTTACTAACATGTGAAATGAGATGGAAAGCTAATGGAATTACTAATGAAGATATAAAAAAGTATGAGTTACTAGGGGCACTAATCAGAAGAGCATTCTAGTTTATATACTATAAATAAATTTAGTAGGCAAGTCTACAACAAGTTAAGGAATGGCTTATCATAGAGTTCAAGATAAATAAGTGTACAAGTCAGACTATTCAAGACTTGAAGGAGATAAGGTAAAAGCTAGGAGAATTAGTCTACAACTATGATAATATATTCTTTGATGTTATGAATAAGGTGGATTTTGCCTTAATAAATAAAGATAGAATAACATGGTTTTTTAAAGGAATGCACTATAGAATCAGATTTTCTACTCTATAGACTTAATATGCTACTAAATTATAATTTATAGCTATTTCCTTATAAGTAGAGAAAATTGAAGACTATGGGGAACCTCCTATCATAAATTCTAAGATTGAAAATACATTACAAGCTTTAATGAAGATAATGAAGCAATATCATGAGATAGATAAACCTAAGTTAAATATATGGTTATGGAGTGTGGGAAATAAGGACATCATAGGAATCCTTATACTAAAACTAAGATATAGTTTTGTGAAATCTATTGAGTAGTTGAAGACATAACAACGTAGTGCCATCTCCTACAACAATATGTCAAGAACCCATAAAATTTATATTATAATTTTTGTAAATCACATAATCATGATCAAAAGTATTGTAGGGTTTTATAAGATCTCAAAGAAGACATAACCAAAAAATTTATTCATCATCATTATGTAGATAGTTTCCTCCATGGAACAAGTGATTCCTAGCCTAGAGGTCGATAAAATTTATGTGACCCAAGTACATCCATAGTGGATTCTTAGTTTGCCATAGTATCAGACTCAATGTCTAGCCAATTAGACCATTCCTTCACTTAGTTATACACCTTCATCAACATAAAACCAAAATACATCACCTTGGAGTCTAGACATGACATAAAAGTAATAAACAAGTTTGAATCCACTAGTTATGTAATAATAATTTGAAATTGGAGATAATACCTAGTAACATCAACATTGGAATATAACACAATAATAAGGACTATATATAAAAGGTTATAAATTGAATATATGAGGGTTTAGGGATGGATATAGAGGATTTTACCAAAGTGGTAGATGTAATAACTATTAATGGCATTCTTTACAATGTTATCTATGTGGAGAGTATAATAATGTGCAATGTAATTTCCATTTGAATCCTCAAATACAATATTATTGTGCATACTTTAGAATATATGATCAGCATGAGATAGAAGATTGTCCTATCTTGGAATAGAAAATAAAGAATAAGGCCATCAAGAATGTGAATATGGTGAATGTGCATCATAAGGAGGATGCCTTCCTGAACACTATTACACAACACCAACATGTAGAAAGAGGTTTTCCTCCTATTAAAATGTCATAGGATTAGGGAATCTAAAAATCAAAATAAGACAAATACTTGGACTCAATTGTAGAAAAGGGGCTCATGTATGAATCTACACATGTATTGAAAAACATTCAACCCAAGACACTAGTAAAGGAGATGTTGTAGGAATAGATGCCCAAATGTATGGCTAGGTCATGTGCATTATATGTCAAGATGGAGTTGTTACTATGTTGACTGATCTACTAAAATTTTTAAGCACACTACATAATGAAGACATCTCTCAAAATATCACAAACTTGATACATAATCTACTAGACTATATGTAGTGAGGGAAATAGAAGATAGAAAAAAATATTTGATACATCAAAATAAAGAAGCCATGGTATGTAGATACCTGAATCAAAATTGACATTGTAGGGTATGAAATTCCAAATGTTGTCTTTAATTTTGGTAACATAGTCAATATGATTCCTAGGTCTACATTGGAGGCTATTGGATGATTGTTTCTAAGTTATAGCCTAGTAACTCTAAGATTAGATTAATATGTTAGAGTTGATCCCATTGGTAGATTATAAGACATTGAGATCAAAGTTGTAAAACTAACCCTACAAGATGACTCTGAAGTCATTGATATAAAGACAACAACAACACATTACTCTACACTGATTGGCAAGAAATGGGCATATGATAGTCAGATGACTATCAGTACTATTGTCATAATTCCTCTAGAGTCATAAAAAGGAGATAAGGTTGTCATCATTTTTCTAAATAGGGTACACATACCTTACATCATTATAGCTGAACTAGATTTTTCATTTGTCATGTAAAAAACTAGTTAGATGAAAGTAAACTTTGAAGAATACCTAAAATATTTATGTGAAGCATAGTAAAAATTATTATATGATCATATTAAAACTTAAGTACAATATTTACTCACTCAATAGTTGAAGACATATAAATAATGGAGGCCTAAACTAGTAGTTAGTTAGTCATTATAAACCTGGTTTGTCATAGCAGATTGTGCATCCATGTATGCTAAATCCCCTACTCATTCATAAGTTGATTTTATCTATCAAGTAGATGATCATATACAATATTATATAGATATGATCAGGGAAGTAACTTTGACTTGGGAAATAACTTCATTTGTTAATGGAGACTTAGAAATAAACCTACTCAACTAGACTCATGGTGATCATGAACTTTGACATATGATAATGGTCTTTTCACATGAGAGATAGATTGTTATATATTATATGATTGAGGATATCAATTAAATCATTATATGATTACAATTTCATGTACCTACCATCATCTAGTGGGTTAGTGATTTGAATTATGCTTTTAAGGAAGTTTTAATGACATGGTGGGAAATTCATATAAATGATTAGTTTGAGTGTGATGATGCGTGTGAGCTCATGATTATCAAGTTCCAACTATCACATGTCATCAGAAGAAATTGGAATTTATTATAAGATGGTGAATGTCCTAAAATACATATTCACAAATGTGTTAAAGTCTAGAATAAATAACATGTGGCACCAAAGCACTAGGTTCACATCTTTCATTATACACTCGTCCCTTTACCATCAACATGGTATATGGATCATGAGCATAAGAGGGAAACAAATCATTAGGTGCAAGTAAAAAGTGAATTCATATATAAATATTTTTTTTACTATGAGAATACTCTAGTTCACAATGCACTATTAAAAATCAAACATTTCCTATGTTATGAGTATGTAGAATATTTAAGCACCATGATGGAACCACTACGTAGAAGAACATAAATTTTGATCTAAATATGGCATTGAAAAGATATAAAGCTACCAAAAAATAAGAAAAATGTCTCATGAAGACATGCCACCAAATAAAAGATGAATAATAAGACATTAAATATTTAGATGTTGATGGTTATATCAATTTGATTGATTTATTTGAACCTGAATGACTAGTAGAACTAGTAAAGGACCTTGGTGTAGAACCTACTAAAAAAGACAAGCTATGAAACAAAAAAAATCTATAAAAAGAAGGGAAATTAATGATATAAGAATATGATGATTAGGAAAAAGATAAGATTTATCAATATCCCATTAAAAGCATGTAGAAAACATCAAAATTGAGGAGGTTCCCAATTTATCACATATAGGTGATTACTGGATAGAAGCTAAAGTTTCTAAAGCTATGCAACTCCTACAATATTATCAAGATTTATTTCCCACTAAATTTTTAGAGGTCTGAGGAGTTGACTATCTCTAGGAAAAATGCATATTGAACTCTAAGGAGTGTTTATAAACCATAAAGAAATAGCCATATAATTTGAATTTAAACATCAATTAAAAATGAAGGCTGAACTAGATAAAATGCAAGATGTAGGTGTAATCTATCTTATATAAAAGGTAGATTGGATTTGTCCCATGGTAGTATAACCTAGTAAAATAAAGGATATAAAATAATGTGGAGATTATCATATTATAAATGATGCATGTGTGAATGATCCATTCCCAATTCCCTACACAAATGAAGTTTTAGAATCTGTCGCATGCCATGAAGTCTACTCTTTCATGAATGGTTTTAATGTCTATCATCAAATACACATCATAGAAGAAGACATAGATAAAATGAGTTTTGCTATGGAATGGAGATCTTTTGTATACAAGGTAATGCCTTTTGGCATTAAGAATTCACCTATGATTGTTTTTTGTTCAGTAGTGATTGTGTTTAAAGATTTCATTCATGAATTTCTAGAAGTCTATCTCAATGATTAGGCAGTCTTTTCTTTGATTAAATAACATTTTTTCTAAACTATGTCTTATGTTAGAATGTTTTCAATCTTTGAACGTTGCTATAAATTTAAATATATATATATATATATATATATATATATATATATATATATATATATGTATATATATATATACATACATACATATATATTACACCTTTTGTTATCTTACTAGGTCATGTGGTGTGTATTGAAGCCATTTTGGTAGACCAAGCCAAAATTATAGTCATTCTGAGTATGCCTCCACCACTTAGATCCATAAAAGTTCACTCTTTTTTTGGCCATATAAGGTATTACCACAATTTTATCAAGGGATACACAACCATTTCATCTCCATTGGAGTATTTATTACACAAAGGTGTAAATGTTGCCTAGACTTTTGAGTGCCAAGTAGCCTTCATATAGCTAAAGTAGAGATTGGTCACTACACCTATCCTTATCTTTTATATTAGAGCAAGCCCTTTCACATGCATGTTGATGCTTTGAGTATCACAATTAGTGTTTTACTTGAATATATAGGAGATGGTGGACTAGACCACCCTATTCATTTTTCAAGTCTAAAGTTATTTGATGTAAAATAAAACTACATGATAAATGAAAGAGAAACATTGGCTATAGTGTTTGCACTATAGAAATTTTGACATTATCTTCATGAAACACCACTTGAAGTTTTCAATGATCATCAAGCTATGCACTACCTTGTCAATAAGTTGATGCTAGGAGGATGCATTTCTATATGGTTGATGTTATTTCAAGAATTCTATCTTTGAATTAATGTTAAGCTAGGTAGAGAAAATGTGGGGATAGATCATCTTAATCGCATACCCAATGATGAAGAACTAGAAGAATTATAGGAAGGCTCTCTTGATTCTCATCCATTTTGTTTTTCTATAATTCTTGAAATTTTCAAAGCAATCACCAACTTCCTTAAATAAGGAGTATTCCCAATGCACACACAACTAAAGAAGAGACCAGAAGTATTTTGTCATTAGAGATTTATCATATACCATCATTAATGGTCTTTTATATCATTTGGTGAAGGCTGAAGTACTGTACAAGGTATTTTTAGAACATGATTGACCATAACTCTTATAGTAGGCACACTAAGGAATAGTAAGAAGATATTTTTTGGAGAAGATACTGCTAGGAAGTTTTTATAGAGTGGGTTATGGTGGCTGAATCATTTTTAGGAGGCACACAGAGTAGCGCAACATTGTGATGTATGTCAACACATGGGTAAACCACTAAAAAGAGATGAAATACCCTTATAGGATTTATTATCTGGACAACATTTTGAACAATAGGGCATTTAATTTGCTGAACATATTAATCCATTGAGTAAATGTAGTAAATTAAGGTATATTATCACTATGAAAAATTACTTTACCAAGTGGGTTGAAGCTACTATGATACCCAGTTGTGGTGTAATGAACATATAAAATTTTATCTAAGAGAACATTATTACAAGGTTTAGATTCCCCATCAAACTTATTATAAATTGAGGCACACACTTACTGAGCAATGCCATCAAGTCTCTTACTAATAAATTCATGATTTATCATCATAAAATTAGTATTTACCATCCACAAGCTAATGGCCAATCTAAGGCTTATAACAAAGTATTGGGCAAAGTATTGACAAAGATCTATGATGTCAAAAGAGATGATTTGGAAGATTACATTCTTATGGTTTTTTGGGCATATTGGATGTACTATAATATATCTACATGTTTTACTCCATTAAAGTTAGTATATGAGATTGAAGTAGTTATGCCAATGGAATGCTTAGTACCTAGTCTATGCATTGCAATGGTAATGAGAGTAGGAGATCATTAGTCTCTCATTAATAGACTTCTAGAACTAAATAGGATGGATGAAAATAGACACAAACCATCTTGGACATAGGAAGTTCATAAGTAGATCCAAAAATCATGGCACGATAGGAATATCCACCACAAGGAATTTCATAAAGATTATCTAGTTTTGTTATATTACAATCATTTTAGAGTATTCCTAAGAAAATTATAGATTTAATGAAAAGGGCCTTATGTTATACATGAAATATCATAGTAAAGAACAAATATTTTGAGATATCTTCAAGTAACCATTTTACCAAGGTGGGTGAATGGTTGTATGCTTAACAATTAACACCAATAGTACTAATTGATCTCATTATACTAAGTGAGTGGGTGCTGAGTAGCACAAACTAGATTAAGATTTATATTTTTTTCATGTTTTTTATGTGCTTCATTTTTTTTTATCTATGTGTGTTTGTAGATGGTATCTTCACTACCATTTGAGAATGAAGATACCAAGAATAACATGTGCCAACCATGTGTATGATAATTCATGTGCACCATCATGGATGTTAGGAGGAGAAGAAGAAAATAGTTAAGTTTGGGAAAGGTAGGGATAAGTCATATCATCAAGATCTTCACCATATAATGGTAATCCCTAATAATTTGATGTCAAATCCAAGGTTAGATTAACTTAATATTCAAAAAATTGGTGGCTTGTCGACATCATCTACTCATACTCTCATATAGATATAAAAGAGCATAACAACATATCTATACACATGTGCTAATGATTAACTATCTTAATTGATAGATCAGATAAGATTTGCCACATCAACCATTACATTCATACCAAATGGAAAACTAAGCACAAGATTTATATGGTATATAATAGGTGTAAATAAAATCCTAATCTTGCAAACCAAGTCTACATTTCATCTTTGTACATATTTTCATGACCTATAATTTTAAAGAGCTAATGTAGTTTTATTATGCAAAGATTCAATAGAGTGTAAAGTTCATCACTTTAATAATCATGGATACTTCATAGCTTATCATGGGTTATATAGATGAAAAAAATGAAGCATTTGGAATCAATATATTTCCAAGGAAGATAGAGTTCATTGATTTAGAGCCATTTGACTTCTTTTGAGAAATAGAACATAAGTTATTTCAGCTAGACCCCATTGATATTATGAAATCACTCACTTTTGCATCCCCCTACCACTTCCACAATATAGATGTTAAGTGCCTACTTGGAATGCCCACTTTTGGTGACTTGGGGGAGATTATACAATTCCTACTTAGATAATAAAATGAAAGCAATATCTACATTGGCTCAGACACCACAATTATAATCAATACAAAATTCATTGCTCAAGCTTTGGGCATGCCTATGTGAGGAGACTCTCTTGCTCCATATAAGATGAGAATGCTTTCTATTCTACAAAAATTTAGAGATTTATATATTTGAGGATCCATAGGGATCCCAATTGAGTAAATTCATTCCTCATTAAATGCATCACAAGGAGGTTCTAGAAGATGACCAAGTCTATGAAACAAATTCTAAAAGGGGTTATTGATATCACCCACCACATGATCTACTAGATTAAGAAATTCAACTAGCTAGAGTAATTAATTCATGAGCTATTGATAATTATAACACATATTTGAGATAGAAATTTTAGTAATAGTTTCGTATCTTCTTTTTGTGCTTCACATAATAGAAGTACCTAAAGGGATAGGTGTACCTTGACACTAACTATTGGCCAACACATCCATTCCCCAACTTGATTTAGGCACCTGAGCATAGATCCCTACTATATGAGGAAAAATTAAAATCATGGTTAGATGAATACTTGGATTTCATCACCACACATCATTGTGTGCCACTAGATGTAATGAAATAGTTGGTCCAATACATAGTTATCACCTTGATGCCAAAGGGTGTCTTCATACACATCCATGAGTTGTCAAGGTCACTCTTTAGACCTCTCCCATTCTTCATCACTCTGGTCATGGCATAGGTAGAAGCGACCAAACAAAAATTCATCATAACTAGGTGTGTGACACCACTACAAGACATACCACCTAGCACAATTATCCCTATAGTGAAAAAATAAGAATATCCACTAGTTCATAGCCATAGAAGGGAAAGTGCAATATTTCCACTGAGTATCAATTTTCATCTCTTATATTGAAGCACAAGACAAGAAAAATGGTGACATAGGTAGATGATCCTAAGGCACTCTAGATTTCAAGCTCATATGAATTTCTATAGATGGGCATGGATGAATAATAATTTTACCACGTAATGATTGTAGACATGGCTGGAGAGTTTTTGATCTAGGCAACAATTTAGGTGACAATTCGGGTGACAGTTTCACCCTAAATGATGACGAAACTTTTGGGAGCCATAACTTTTATACTGTAACTCCAATTGACTCACCATTTGAACCATTGGAAAGATAATAATGAGGATAATTTCATGAGATGGCATGGAGCTCCAATAAATTAATTTTGATCCCCAAAAACCAAATGGAAGTGCCCAAAATTTCAATTTTAGTAGTGTAGTCTAGAAATAGTAAGTTTCTAAAAATAGTAATTTCTTGATTTTTGTATTGTTTTAAATCTTGGAAATCAAACCACTTAATCTCAATTGAGATTGGTGACCTTCCACATCCTCTCCATGATTTAAAAATATGTATAAATTAAGAGGTAACCCTAAATGTGAAGACAAACATCTCTTCCTAGAGATAGGCATATAATTGTATTATGATCTTGAGTAATACTACATCTCTTCTCAAAAAATTCATTGTTACTATGTTATTTATATGTTATTGAAATATTTATCAACTAGAACTTTTGAGTTTTGGATTAGTGGTATCATATCAGTTTGTCTTGAGAGTGTATGATCTTAAGGATGAGGTCAGGCTATAAGAAGCTTGGGTGGGAAACAATAGAGCTTCCAAACTTTCCACCTATTCACTCCAAATGACTTCAAATGGAGGAAAACACCAAGACATATGATCCTTTCAAGGAAATGGTGAATGAAGCCCTCCAATGGAAATAAGCATATATGCTACAACAATTTTCCCAAATTCTTTAAACACTCTCGACGAGAAATTTTGGCTCTCCAGCTACACTTCCTAACTCCTCATCTAGGGAACATCCTTTCAGTGCCCCAACACCCTTCAAGGTTTAAGTAAATTTTTATATTCCTACATTTGAAGGCAAAATTAGTGATGATGTAGTAGAAAATTGGTTGGATTAATTGTCTTCCTACTTCTCTATAAATAAGTTCATCGATGGAGAAACTATCACTTTTGCTCTTTTGAAAGCATCATTACCCATGAAAAACTAGTGGGAGGTATACAAAAAGAGGTTCAATATAGATGACATTGGCCTTGAGGTGAAACCTACATGGGATAATCTTGTGGAAGTGGTGAAAGAAGAATACTCTCCCATCAGAGCATATGATGATCTATACATACAGTGGCAACAACCTCACCAAGGTAAGGACCAATCTGTTCAAGATTACATAGACATTTTTCATTCTTTGTCTGCAAGATTGGGAATTCAAGAAAGTGAGAAACATAAGACTCTCAAATATTATGGTGGACTACAATGGTACATAAAGGGGGAAATGGAACTCTTTAATTTGGAAACCCTCAGTGAGGCATACAAATTTGTAGTGAAGATTGAACATAAGCATGGAAAAAAGAATATGAAGAGTCAACCCTCAAAATGGAAAAGTGACAAGGTCAAACATGAGGACAAAATTAGAAGTAAAAGGAATTTTAGGATAAGAAACCCTAGAAGGGGAAGGCTAGAAAATGGTGTGATTACAACAAAACTAGTACTCACTCCAAATAAGAATGTCAAGCCATCAAGTCACTACTTTCTAAGTCACAATACTCAACATATAATACTCTACCTCATACATAACCCACAGTCAAAGAGGATGAAGAATAAATTGTAGATGCTAAGCCAGACACCATTGTCACTTCATCATAGACCCATGAGGAAAGACCAGATGACAAGGAAAGATTGTTTCACTCCAAATTATGGGTAAAAGGTAAGCCTCTACATTTCATTCTTGATAGTGGGAGTCAAAATAATTTAATCTCTATAAAAGTTGTGAAAAGTCTAAATCTATCCATAAATCCTCACCCAAAGCCCTACATTATTGGATGGTTGAGCCTAGGGAGAGACCTTCGTGTCACCCATCAATGTCTTCTTTCATATGTAATAAAGCCATTCCAAGATAAAGTCTTGTGTGATGTGGTCAATCTAGATGTTTTTGATGTACTCCTTGGTTAGTTGTCCATGTATGAGTGACATGGCATCTATGAATCATGAACCTGAAGGATCACCCTCACTCTTGGAACATGGCACTATAGGGTACCAGAGGTACCACCTCCCACATCTATCTCCCTAATCACTGCTAAGAAATGTAAGATATTGGTGGAGAATACAAATCAATTTGTTCTCATGGTGGTCAAACCATAGAAATCTAAGAAGGTCGATGTTGCAGTCCTGACTACACAATCAACATGACAATAAAAGTAGATAAGACAAATCATAGGAGAATATGATGACTTATTCAAGTCACCCATAGGAGTTCCACTGCATTTCCAGGTAAAACATTCTATCAATTAGATCTCAAGATCACCTTTGCCTAATAGTCCTGTGTATCATAGATTAGTTTTGGAGAATGATGAGATAACAAGATAGATTCAAGAATTAATCCAAAAGGGTCACATCAAGCCAAGATCTTCACCTTGTGGTAGCCCAATTGTCTTGGCACCAATGAAAGATGGAACATGGAGGCTTTGCATTGATTATTAATCCCTAAATAAAATCTCTGTGAAGAATTGCTACCCTCTCCCCAAGATTGATGACCTACTAGACCAGCTCTATGGTGTGAAGTTCTTCACTAAAATTGATCTCAAATCTGGTTATCAACAAATTCCCATCGATCCCACTGATGTCTAGAAGACTGCATTCAAATCTAAGGAGGGGCTCTTTGAATGGTTGGTTATGCCTTTTGGCTTAACTAACACACCTATAACCTTCATGAGGATGATGGATGGCATCCCACAGCCCTTCACTAACTCATTTTTGCTTGTCTACTTAGATGACATACTCATCTATAGCACAACATGGGAAGAACATTTGCAACATGTTCGTAAGGTGCTTCAAACTCCTTGGGAGCATAAGTTGTATGCAAATATTCACAAATGCACATTTAGGATGACAATAATTTAGTACCTTAGGTACATTGTGAATGAGGAAAGGGTCCATATTGATCTAGAAAAGATTTGGGTTATTAGAAATGGCCCACACCAAGGACCCTCATAGAGCTTCACAACTTTTTGGTTCTTACAAATTTATACTATAGGTTTGTTCTTATATTTTCACATGTTGCTTGGTCACTAACCCAAGTGACTAAAGGAGGAGCTAAAGCTACATTTTAGTGTGGTGAAATACAACAAAGGGCATTTGAGAATTTGAATAATAGACTTTGCTTATCCCTTATTTTTACCTTGCCAAATTTGCATCAACCTTTTAAGTTTATGACAAATGCATCTGAATATGCCATGGGAGCTATCATCATGCAACATGGCCATCATGTTACATATCATAGTAAAAATTTCACTGATACAGTCAAGAAATATCCAACATATGATAAGGAGATCTATTCCATTGTGCAAGCCTACAAATAATGGAAACACTACATCTTATGGAAAGAGACAGTCATCCACATTGACCATAGACCATTGGAATTCATCCAAACATAAAGCAAACTATGAAATTAGAGGCACAAAAATTGGGCCACATATCTTCAACAATTCCACCTGATAATCAAACATAAAAAGGGGAGCTCAAATATAGCTATATATTTTATGAGCTGCCCACCAATTACTACACTGACAACAGTTCTTGACCTGTGTGGACATGAGAATACCAATTGGGGTGCTTTGTATGAAGTAGATCCTACCTTTATTGATACATATCAAGTGCTTCAAAAAGGTAAACATGTTTCTAATTTCTATTTGCAAGATAATGTCCTCTATCTATGGGGCACATCTATGTTCCATTTGTAGAGTAATAAAATGTGAATGGGAAGCACACTTCAATAGGATAGCTAAACACTTTGGTATCAAAAATACATTGGCAATTCTTAAAAAACACTTCTACTGGCCCCATATGTGAAAGGATGTAGAAAGATATCTCAAATATTGCAACCCATGTATGATATCCAAGCCAACAAATAAGAATCAAGGATTGTACATGCCGTTACCAGAACCAACCAGGCCTTAGGAATCCATCTCAATGGATTTTCTCTCAAGTTTGCCCACTTCAAAACATGGTAAGGACTATATTTTTGTGGTATTTGATCAATTTTCAAAAATGGCTATCATGATTGCTTGTAAGAAAAATATATTTACTAAGGAAATTGCTCAACTATATTTTAGTCATGTATGGCTCCATTTTGGTCTCCCCAAGTCCATTATCTCATATCGAGATAGCAAGTTCCTGAGCATCTTTTGGTCCACTATATGGAAGATGATGGATACCAAGCTGATGAAGTCCATAGCCTTCCATCCATAGACTAATAGTTAGACAAAGGTGGTAAACCACTTGATTGTTCACATGATTCAGATGTATCACTCCAAACATCCACACACATGGGATGAGGGACTTCTTTTCATACAACATGGATACAATTGGGTGGTGTATAGCTCGACCAAGCATAATCCATTTTAAGTATATTTTGGGTTCCAACCCATGGTACCAATTGATATAGATATTCCATTTTCCACCATGGAATACACACCTCATGGAAGATCTGAGGTAGAAAAAGCAACAAAGTTTATTGAATAAATGCAACACATCTAGCAGCAAGTTCATGACATCTTGGAGAAGATGAATCAAAAGTATAAGCAATGCCATGATAAGCATAAGATTACATGCCACTTTGTTGTGGGCCCACATAGAAATGTTTGGCCTCTATGATATGGTCCCTACATAATCACTATAAAATTTGGAGAAAATGCTTTTGAGTTGAACCTACCAACCTACCTTGGTCTACATCCAATATTCAATGTGGAGCTCCTCAAACCATATCACCCACCTCTATTAGACACTTTAGTTTTGGAAGAACAACTAGACATTGATGAGATTGATCCAAAAAAATTTGCTCTAGTGGAAGAGGATCAGATTGTGGACACTTGGATGAAGACAACAAGAGGACACTCTATTCTTCTCTATCGAGTGGTCAAAAGGGGCTAGCTTAGCCACCATGGTGAGTGGATCATAGAGAATCAAATCAAGAAACAACTACCACACTTGATGGGTAACATTGATGCAATGGGGAAAATTTATTTTCAAGGAGGGAGGAATGATTTGGGCAACAATTTAGGTGACAATTCGGGTGACAGTTCCACCCCAATTGATGACAGAACTTTTGGGAGCCATAACTTTTACACAGTAGCTCCAATTGACTCACCATTTGAACTGTTGGAAAGCTAATAATGAGGAAAACATCATGAGATGGAATGGAAATTTTATCAATGAAGTTTTACCCCAAAAAACCAAATGGAAGTACCCCAAATTTTAATTTTAGTAGTACAGTCTAAAAATAGTAAGTTTCTAAAAATAGTAATTCCTCAAATTTTGTATTATTTTAAATCTTGGAAGTCGAACCACTTAATCTCCCTCAATATTTGTGAACTTTAAAATCCTCCCCATGCTTTCAAAATATGTATAAATGAAGAGGTAATCCAATATGTGAATACAGACATCTCTTCCTAGAGATAAGCATATAATTGTATTGCGATCTTGAGTAATACTACATCTCTTCTCAAAGAATTCATTGTTATTGTGTTATTTTTATGTTATTGAAATATTTATCAACTAAAACTTCTATGTTTTGGATCACTTTTATAATAGAGAGGAAGAGAAGGAATTCTTATTCTATAAGGTTGTGCATATAGTCCAAGTGTGTAAATATGTTCCTCTAAATCTATGGGTTGAATTACCATCATTCCCTATATATATCATCATTGACATTATGTAATAAGAAGTAGAGTAGTTATAGTGAAGGATTGAATTTTTTTATCCTTATCCTTCTAATACCTTTATAGCTAAGTATATCTTTGTGCCACTTCCAAAAATCCCACTAGATTCACTTGTATGTAGACTACAAAATAAGTATAAGGCTAGGGTCTCACCTATACATGAATAATACACATTTAATTGACCAGTCATCACAAAGGAAGCACAACCTTCTTTATCTTTCATTTTGACACCACCTAAATGTAGGTTGGTCACCTTTAGATAAAATAAAGCATAAGTTTCTAGCTTTGTGGTCTAGCCAAGTGACTCATTACCATCACCACAGACTTAGGAGGTCAAAGAACACACACCCAAGAAACCCATAGTATAATAATAATAGGCCTTAAGGGAATAAGTAGCTCATGTAGTAAAATAATGAGTTAGAAAGGAGGAGAATAAATGTCAAAAGGAGTAGGTTCAACAATAAGCAAGTCACCAAGATAAAGAAGTTGAGGCTATTTAAAAGGCTAAGGACATAGAGGCTGACCAACAAAAATCCATTCAAGTAGATAAGAAGTCATAATAAGCTACTAACATAGCCAAGTAAACACAAGAGGTGAAATCATAAAAGGACAAAGAAGTTGATCTCATTGTCAAGGATAAGGTAAAAGAAGAAGAAAGATAGAAATAGGATGCAATAGTGAAGGAAAATTAGGTCACCAATGATGCTATGCATGGAACACAATAATTAGAGGTGGTGGAAAAGAATAAGAATGAAGAAGAAGATTAATCCCTACACCAGTAATAGGCATAAGTATAAGCATAGTCATAGGCATAATCAAAAGCATAGGTTGTGGAAAAACAAGCCAAGGTTATGGCTCCAGTATAAAGAAATAAAGAAGAATAGGAAGAAGCATATAAGTTGTAGGTAGAAGAAGAATAATCCAAATAACAAGTTATACAAGAAGAGTTGAACAAGAGTGCAAAGGAGGAGGTCAAAAGAAAATAGGCTAAAGACAATATGCAATAACTCAAACTAGTAGTAGAGGCCATGACATAGTAGAAAGAGGCACTTGAGAAACCATAATTAGAAGTAGAGTAGCCAAAATAAGAATAACTAGCTACAACTACCATAGGTCCTTAGCTCCTAGAATTTCCCGTAGGAGGAGTTTGGATTTGGGATGTCTTGACTATTGATGCTCAATGCACCACCTTTTCTCTCCCACTTACAAAAATGCGATGACTAGACCCTTCAACAATTACAAGTGCATTGGTAATACTCCCCTAAATTAGGAACCATCATTAGATGTATTTTGATTCCCATTAAATAAACAACTTGAGGGTAAAATAGCATTTCAATAGTCCAATGCATCGAAGGATACCTCTTTAGAGTAGGAAAGGGATCAATCCAAGGTAGAGAATGTCAAGTTAAAGGCTCACCTCCATGAATCTACCAAACTCATACACGATGCCTATCCATAGTTGGTCACTCTATTAATCAAGGACCAAGCTATGTCTGACCAATGAAAACTCAATACTTTGGTCTCTAAGTTGACAAATGATTGGTGCATAGCCCAAAAACTTTATGCAAATAACATATTGGGCTAGGATGTGAAGACCAAGGTTGTGACACTCATCACTTTACTAGAGGAGTATTACTGCATGTTATACATTATTGCCCTGCAAGCACAATAGGTCATATATAGATTATTGGATTAGAATTAGTAACTAAATGATTCTTTATCTAGTTTTAGTGTAGAATTTACCATAGATGTAACCTTTAGGGTAACTATGGGAAACCACACTAGCTCTATTAATGAGAATGATAGAGCACTTAAAGAGTTGATCAATGCCAAGGACAACATGAAATAAAACATCCTCAATTTTTTGAGTTAACTTCTACATAGTTTCTTCATCAATTTCCAAGCTCAATGTCACATAAACAAACTAGAATAGTTGAGTAGTGAGATTAATGCCAAGGACAACATGTAATAAAACATCCTCAACTTGTAGATTTAACTTCTACATAGTTTTTTCATTGATCTTCAAGCTTAATATCACATAAACAAACTATAATAGCTGAGTGGTGAGATTCAGACTAGGTTCACTAACACCAAGGAAGCCATGAACATTAATGATGACATGGATCTCAAGTAGAGTTTTGGATACCATACAACATTATGCACCCTACTATAGATGATCCAAGAAGTCATGTTAGACTGACATGATTACAAGACAAATTTCTCTCCCTTTTTTAGTGATGTTGCACAAATTCTAAACACACCTGCATAGAAGACACCATCAAAGCTCCAATAGATCATCAACAAACACAAGGCTACACATTCCAATGCTAAGGACTCTTCTAGTTAGTCCTCATATATATCCATACCACCTCCATCAATTTAAGTACTTCATAGAGTATGAATTTTGTAATAAAAATATATAAGCATTTTGTATTAGTGAAGTCTTAGTAAGACAAGTAGGGTTAGGTTGGTTTAAAACCCATAAAGGATAGTCACCCAGTTATACTAGCCTATTTAAAACCTAAAAGGGTGGTAGGTTGGTATGCTACTTAATTGAAAACTCAAAAGGGCAAGTAGTGTGTAATAGGTGAAAACCAAAAATAACACCTTAAATTATTATTGTGAATCTTATTGGTCTAACCACTTCTTTATACCTCTACTCACTTGTAGAATTTTGGAATATATTGCAATGTTGTCACGGGATGATATAACATTCTATGTCTAGGAATGTGTTGGGAGAATAAATTGGATTGTAAAGCTATACAAGATATTTGTTTTATGCTCATGTGATATGTACTCATTTTATCATATATATATATAGTCCTATGCCCATGATTTGCAATAGATTATAATATGAAAAGACTCCACTTTTGGTGCCAAGTATGAGAATAATATGAATAGTCATAGACTGCAAACATTTATATATACTTATATTTGAAATAAGAATAGAGTTCCAATTTTCAATAGATCAATAGAGACTATCTGGTTATGGTTACCTATGATTTATTACTTTTTTCCTTGTATGCATTCTCATGTTTAATGTTTTCTTACTTTTTATGTAAATTAATATGAATACTCTATTTATGTTAATGAATTACTAGTTTTTCTTACTTCCTACTTAATGCATAGTAATTCATCCTTGTTATGTTTATGTTATCTAATCTTTTGTATGAATATGATGTATTATCATGTGAACTAAAGTATAACCTAGCTATCCTCATCCTTATCATGTTATGATGCTTCAAGAACATATACTAATATTTTTTCTCTTTTTGTACACACTACCAAATCACACAATATCCAAAATACATTTAACACTTATCTTCCCAAGGCTTACCTACTTATATTTCATCACCAAGGGGGAATTTGACTTGGTTTTCTAACAAAGTATAAACACCTAGTTACTGGTATATATTGGAAAAGCACCTGACACCCTTATCACTATAGGATCATGAAGTGAGGGGGTATGCCCCAATACCTAGATAGTAACATTACCAAAACAAATCCCTTTTAGCCTAAACATCATGAAATTATCCATATATTTTTTTATATTTCTCTATATTATTCCAACTTCCCTATCATACTTATAAAAATACTTTATAATAATCTAATAACACAAAATTATCACTTAGTTAGAATTTACTTTTTAGTTGATTGTTTACTCTCTGATTATTGTGTGTTGTATTTTAAAAACTTGCATTGGCTAGCATTGGTGAAAGGTTTTATGTTGTGTTCCCCAATTCGATCACTCACATTAATCTAAATATTTGTTTTTGATTCCATTTTTTCTTCAATCATATTTCCCTTTTCCCCTATTTTATCACACTCATTCTATCTAGTATAGTCTCTTATAGACTCTATTTCTCCTTGTCTATAGTATAAATTCAACTTGGTCAACCCTATAAACTTAACTACCTCTAGGATTATATTACTAATTCAAATTGATAAACATTATATCCTTATCTTCCCTCTATCCAATAGTACACAGTTGACACAATCAACTATGTACTCTTTTTAGGCCCCATTTTAGTAATACATGATTGACCTTGTATCTGATTGTTGACCATGTTCTTTTGTTTGGCTGACTTAGTTCTGTATCCTTGAATTATCTACCTTATTTCTTAAGATTATATTCATCTCTTCAAAAAATAATGAAATCCCTTATTATAATATTATTGGATAACTTAAATCCATTTAAACACTAAAAGGGGTGTTATTTTATCCATTTCTTTACCTTGTAAGAGAACCCTCACTATTGGATCACCTCTTCCCCTCCTTCATCTATTGATTGTAACATGGTTTAAATCACACCCCAAGACTAAGTAGGTGTATTTGATATTTTTTGTACCTATCAAGTTACTTCTCATCTTTAATATTTTAAACACAATGTGGGAGCAATTGACACAAGTCTATCCAATAATAATGTTGGTAATGCACCTTCCAATAACTCTCTCCCTAATACCAATTCATGGATTTCTCTTAAAAAAATCAACCCACCAATTTATATCACTGAACTCTTTGGACAATTCACATAATAAATGAACATAATGAAAACTTCTAACACCTCTCAAATGATGTAATTACAATGTTATTTAATCAATATGGCTAATCAACCTCTAGTTCTAAATCTTCAATCTAATCCAAATTTTATTCGTTCAACTCTTAGAAATTCCTTAGGAAATGTTATTTCTAAACCTATCATTAATAAAAAAATATTCAAATTATCCAATCATTTTATATGATTTATCAAAACACTTATCGTATCATCCATTCTAATCCCCTTCATCACTTCTTCTCCAAAGCCTTTCTTCCTGGAAATAGAATTGGCAATTGGATGGTCATTCTCATGGAATTTAATCTACAAATTATTACTCAAAAAAATTTCAAAGGATAAATCATCACTGATCAACTTTCCATATCTCCTGTGCCAGCTATTAACCACCTTCAAGATAATCTTCTCGATAACAATATTCTCTATATTTAAGGTCTTAATCAAGTCATATACCTTAAAGATTACTTCCATAAATTCATTATTGATCTAGAAATAAGTAATTTTGATGAGTCCTCTATCTTCCATGATACTACTAAACCAAATCTAGTTATCAAAGGGCTCTCTATAATTAATGTTGATTTACACGAGGATACTTATACCCTTCATTTTGATGGTGATAAATACCTTTAGGTAGGTGGGGTAGGTTGTATCCTCATGAGCCCTCTTAGAAAATCATCCCATTTTATTTTCACCTAACATTTTATGTCACTAATGACATGGTAGAATATGAAGCTTTAATCTTAGGCATGAGAGCCACCCTTGATTTAAATATCAAATACCAACATGCTTTAGATGACTCCTAGATCATTTTCCACCAAGTCAATGGTGATTACCAATGAAAAAGTGAGAATCACATTTATTATCATTAGATTGTAACCACTCTCACCAAAGATTTAATTTCTTTCACTATCAAACCTATCCTTTGAGATCAAAATTCTATTACCGATTCCCTTACTTATTTAAAATCTCTTTTTCATCCATACCAAGTTATTACCAATCCCAATTTTATTATATAAATAAGAAAATATTCATCTTCTATTCAACCAAAATATTTTCTTATCTTCCACATTTATTTCATCACCATTCAACATAGCCCATGGTATAAAGACATCATTTAATTTCTAAAACACCAAACTTATCCTCCTAATCTTGATTCTTTTGAAAAGACTTGCATTCACAAACAATATCTTAAGTATGTAATTTGATATAAAATCCTATATTAAGATAATGTTGAAGCCACCTTATTCCATTATGTTATGAAAAATGAGGTTCCTCCTCTTATTGAATAAACACATGGGGGAGTTTATGGTGGACACTATAGTAAACATGTTACAACTCACCAATGCTTATATATTGGATACTTTTCTCCCACTCTTGAAAAAGATGCCATTAAATTTTATAAAAAGTGTACTCCTTTTTAGATTCATGATGATCTCATTCACTCACCTCCAACCATGATTCAAATTATAGAATCTTTCTAGCCATTTTCCATGTGGGGATTAGATCTCATAGGCGAATTACCTTGATCTCAAGATGGGTATATCTTTATAATCATAGCCATAGAATAGTTTACCAAATGGGTTAAGGATATGCCCCTCACTAATGTCATTGGTACCATAATTTATAAATTCATCCTTAATTAAATCATTTTCCACTTTGGTGTTCTTCATACTATCATTCTAGACAATGGTGGTAATTTCAAAATCAAATATGTCAAATAGATCTATGCTAAATTTAAAATCAATCACAAATTATCCACACCCTATCATCCATAATGTAATGGACAAGCTAACACCACATATAAAATTATTAATAAAATTATCCAAAATATAATTCATAACACCCACATGGATTGGTACCTTCATCTATATCCTGTTCGTTAGGCCTATCACACTAGCATATGCATTACCACTAGGGCAATGCCATTCTTTCTAGTCTATGGTTCTGAATCAGTCCTCCCACTATAATTTGATCTTCACTCTCTTTTTATATCTCTTCATGGTATCATACCTAATGAATAATTAAGTGAAGTTTACCTTCATGCTCTCAATCTCCTTGATGAACACCATCTTTGTACTTTACAACATAATCACCAATATAAGGCTTGTATATCTAAAAAAAATAATAAACAAGTTAAAGTTCACACATTTAATGTTCATGATATTATCCTTAAATTAGACAACACTTATCAAAAATAAGGTAAATATTCCTAAAAATGGTTGTGTTCTTATTTAGTCAAAGACAATCTTGGTCCAAGCACTTATCACCTTCAAACTAATCAAAGACATATTTTCAAAGAGCCCACCAATGTGTAATTCCTAAATAATTACTTTACCTAGTCCTTTAATTATTTTCATAATTTATATACACTATCTATATAACACTTTTTTTAGGATACTTACATGGGTCTCACCCTTTAGAACAATTCTATCTTTTCACAAACCCTAGTCCTTCCTTTTGGTCTTTTAATGTCCCTTTTTTCATGAGTTGCATTTTAAAACCATGGATAAGACCTAGTATTCCTTATGATTTCTCATTTATTATCATTTTTATTTTATCACTTTCCAAACTTGTACTTTTTAGCACCCCTTGGGTTTCTCTTTTTTGAGTTGCAATGTTAGCCCATAAATAAGACCTAGCCTTCCTCACAAATACCTTTTTTCTTATTTATTTTTAATTTTGGCACCCCATGAGTTTATATTTTATGATTTTCACTATAATACCATGGATAGGACCTAACCCTCCTCATAAAATTACCATGTTTTCCTTCTTTGTCTAGAATGTGTTTTTCAAAGGTCATAAGTTTCTGATCTTTGTTATCAAAGTTAGCTTTAGCTTCTTTTGATTGATGAAATTTTCATAACAATCTACGTTATCATGATTTCCTCCATTTTCCTCATTCTTATGATAAGGAATCACACTTTATATCATTTTATCCCTTTTTATCCTTTTTCACATTATTTTTCAATTTAAATCAATTCAAATTGTTTCATGTTTCATTCCTCTTGATTTCCTTTCCTTTCACTCCACATTAGATAAAATAAGGTAAAAATCAAGATAACACTTTTATTTCATCTACATTAATGAGACTCTTAGACACCATGATCTTTAATATCTCTTTCTTAGCAACCAAGTCTAAAGTATTCAAATTAAAGTCATTTTTATCACTCATGTTTGGTTTTCCAAATTATATAGATGAGGAATAGAAAAATCCATCAAGAAATTTTAAAGCCAAATCATTTGAAATAAAAGGCAATGATATACAAAAGGTAACATAAAAATTTCAAAAGTTAAAATCATACCAAAATATGTGATTAAAAGCACATATCTTGTCTCCATTAGAATCTCAAACTCCACATTTGGCCTCATAATAGAGCTAAAGTCCATTGGGGTATGACAGGCTAGTAGATTAGAGTATGAGAATTCAAAAAAAAATTTGGTGTTAACTAATTTCTCACACAACTACCCAATCTTAATAGTATACTAATGGACCTATAATGGGTCCTAAAGAATGGGGCACACATTATGGGAAGGTAGGTCTATTTTACTTTTCATGCATACAAACTTCATGGGATTATCTACATGCTTCATTTTTTGACCTAAGACTTGTGTGCCTAGGAGAAGTTTTTAGAGTTCTTAAGGTTAAAATTACTCTTATTTTAACAAACCTAATTTGAGTGTCTTGAATTATATAAAGAGTTCCTCTACTTTAGTTTATCCTTCATTTTCCCCTCCACCCATTTAATTTCTCCCCCATGATAGGCATGTCTGATTATAAATCTACTTTCCCTTCTCCCCTACTTATTATTCACATATTAAAAACATGCTATAAGTACTTTATTTCATTTTTATGTATCTGTAGAACAAAACAATATGCTTGAGTGACTATGGATTTCTTTCTTTACACCATGGCTCTACATTTATATATGTGTCCAGATTTATTTTACCATTTGGCATTGTTGTACTACCTCTTTGTTTTGATACCTGAGTTTGTTTCTACTTCCATGTACTTTTTCCATTCTTAGAGTTATATTGGCTTGCTATTGCTCACTCACCAATGTTGTTTTCACTTTTATGCACTTTTTCCATTGTTGATTAAGTAAATATTGTTACTTCTCACTCATCAATATTGTTTTACCACTTTTACTTGCCCACCTTTGTTTAAGTAAGGATTATTACTAGTTTTGCATTGATATTTGATTACCATCCTTTTTAACATGTATCCTTGGTTTGATTTGGTGAGTTTTCCTTTCTTAATTGAGGTTTACTTGTTTGAGTTTGTGGCCTTTAGTAACCTTAGGTTTTTGATTACCTGATTTAATCTAAATTTTTTTAATTGGTCATTTGGTATAACATAGCACTTGTCACCCTAGCTTGCCAAATTTCCAAGTAAGTCCCATCCATATATCACCAATTATCTTGGATTTCTTGATTTTTTTTGTTTTTTTATCTTTGGGTTTGTTAAAAGTAGTATATGTGCCCTCCATGATCAAAACTACAAACATAGTAGATAACCATCCAAAATTAAAGTTAATTTAAGGTATGTATTACATTTAATTTTGTAGTTATTTCCCTTTTAGTAATTTATATCGAGTTATTTTTTATTTCAATTTTTTTTTACCTTTAGTTTTGTGTGTTATTATGTTCTTTCTCAAAGCACCATCCCTTATTTCACCTGAGTGACATGTGATGAGCTTTAAGTGGGGCATATATATACGCATAATATATTAAAACTTTATCAATTACTAACACTTTTTATCTTGCAAGAACATGTCGAGACTCAAATCTCTCTAAGTGCATTCCTTGAGGGGTGCACCAGGAAAGGTGTGGGTAGAACATTGGTGCTTCACAAGATTTTTAACCCTATTTACCGCTTGATATCAATCTCACTAGGTCTTAAAACCATTCCTCTAAGCTTTTCCTCCTATTTTACACCTTATTCTAGTCATTTTTCACCTTCATTATCCCTTTCCATAACCTAAATCACTTTTTGGTAGTTTAGATGATACAATCAGCCACATCAACCTTATATTGTTATTGATAAAGCTTACTAGAGGGGATGACCTAGTTCATAACCTAGTTTGTTTTTGTCAATTATATTACTAGGTTGATTAGGTCGACCTTGTCAGACTAAAATTTTAGAAGGGTTTAGGATTATATCTACCTATATAAACAAATCAATTTAGTCATTCTTAGAGAGACTCCAAACTTTACTTATTCATTTGGGATTATTTACAATCTTCTCTTATGTTGTTCTACTTGAGGAGTCTTAGATTGGGGTTTTTACTTGGAGAAGAATGTTATCTTGTGGAAAAGTTTTGGATGTTTTGGACTTTTTTAGTGATCCTTAAAAACCATAACAACCTCTTGTGAAGCACCTTTGGCCAAGGGATATATTGCATCTTGATAGGTTCATATTCAAGATAAGTATATCTAACTTTGCTCCTCTCTTTATTAGATAGAAATAACAAAAGTAATGGATTTTGAATATATTAGTCTCTCCATGAATTAGGGTTTTACTTATACATAGCTTAAATAGGATTCTCTTATGCATGTTTACTTTTATGTTTATTAACTCCCACTTTGTGCCATAAGCTTTGGTGAGCACTAGATTAAAATTTTGTTTTACTTGTTATTAGTTTAGTGAATATGAAAGAATATGACCTAATAGTGTTAACATGTAGTTTTTCTTGAATGGAAGCTTTGGAACACTCTCTAGTGATATTATTTTTTAAAAGAGATCTTGTGGCTAGGTCTAGTGGATCCATATTGGTCATGACCCCAACTATATAATATATCCCCAATCAGAAGTGTAAATGGGATACATATTCTTTGATCTAGGATCTATTTGTATATCTACTAAATTTCCCACTGCATACACATTTGGATCTCACTTATCATCATACCTAAGATAATTTTAAATAACATTATGGTTCTTTATTTCCCATTATTATACAACATGGTCCTTGGTCACCCATGGACACATCGTATGAATGCAATTACTTCTTTAGGTAATCAATGTATCAAATTCATACATGATGGCAAACATTTTAAACATGAATATAATCCTAATTGATGGATTATTTAATTACCAAATTCTAAATCTAAATATCATATTTTAACTATTTCTCACATCAACATTCCACGTCTCCCTAAATTTTTTAATAAGAATTCTAATTTACACGTCATTCTTGATTATTAAGATGATGATGAACCAAATAAATTAAAAAATACTTGTAATACCACTTGATTACCTCCTTATATATCATAATAGATCCCTCCTTATTTACTCCCATGTGATTCTACCATTACCCTAATTGATGACACTATTGATACTCCCCAACTATGTAATGCATATGAATCCTCTTACATAGAGGATGATTTCACTTACAACAAATATGGAGTAGTAAATTTTTTTTGACATCCTTTACCTATGTCTCCTAGAAAATTTAGAAATATAGGTATTTTCACCACTAATTCTCATTAATAAATTGATGGATGCACTATTTATCACACCTATTATAATAATTATATCATGGACCAAGCCAAATCACAATATTTATATGTATAACATTATAAAAAGACATTATAAAAAATACATTATTTCAACCATGATGACCATGTTATTCATATCTCATCCAATATTGAATCAAAACCCAAAGTTTATATACCCTCTATTAGTCCACCATTGTTAAAAACCACATGAGTAATTGAATAAATTTTGGTTAGCATATTTTGAACCTTTTATGAAACTTAATTCAATACAACCCACTTTACCAACAATTAATATTGTTTCCTATACTTATGATTCTAATGATCAATATAAATAAATCTAACCAAACTCGATAGAGACAACCCTTCCGAAATCATTACATAAAAACTCATATATTATACAAACAAATAAAATTACTATTTATCATGGTGACTTAATTCAACCTCATCTCACAAATACCAAATATTTATCCACTACTCCACCTAAAATTACCTTAGATGTTAAAAAAATTGATGTGAGTCAAATACACTTTGAATATGATAGCAAAGGTATTCAAATCATCGATCTAAAATTAGATGTCAAATATTATGGAACTTTAACAACACTTCCCAATGGAAAACCTATACTATAACTCCTTCATGATAGATAACCTCAACTTTCATGACAACATCATAATCTTAGAAAATTTTAGTAAAAGGTTCCTTATTTAAATAATTGCATTGCTAGTTTGGACCACAAAACAAGTCCTATTGCATCCCTCCATATTTCTCCATATCATTTTCATTATGGAAATTATATTATTATCAAATAAAATACAATAATAAAATACAATATGCCTACATGTCCTTAACCTATTACCATCTCTAAAGAGCTCACTCTTGAAGAACATGATAATTTTATCCTCTTATTTGACAAATATCATGAAAATTTCACTTGGTCATATGAATACATGCCTATAATTTATCCTAGCATCATTGTCCATAATATCATCACTTAACTAGATGCCAAACTTGTATAATAAAAACCAAAAAAAATCCCCCAATATTTATACCTTATGACATAAATAAACCATCAAAATTTTGGATGCTAAATTCATTAAAACTGTAGATTACTCTGAATGGGTCTCAAGCATTATCACTATTCATAAAATAGTAACCTTGGTCATTCACATATATATCAAAATTTGGAACCTAAATTTAGCATTTCTAAAAGATAATTTCCCCTTACCATCAATATATGTCATTGTTGATTCTACTACTAGTTAATAAATGTTATCACTCATGGATAGTTTCTTATGATGTAACCAAATTCATATAACTCCTTAGGATCAACATTAAACAACATTTATGATATAATCGAGAACCTATTATTATATCAAAAATGCCTTGTAGTCTTAAAAATATCAAATCTACCTATCAATTCACAATGACCCATATCTTTCATGGTCTTATTCATAGAATCACTAGAACTTATGTGGATGATCTCATTTATAAATATAAAAATTATTTTACTCATCTTCATGATTTAAATATCATCTCAGATCATCTATTTAAATAAAAAGTTAAACTTAACCATTCAAATTTAGATTCAATGTTACTTTTTTTTTAAATATTAGTTATCTAATCTCCCACTAGGACATTTGATCTAGATCCAACTAAAATCAAAGTTATTATAAACACGCATATTCCTCTTTCCATTATATATATATATATTAACATACCTTGGAAAACTTAGGTAAATTCACCATTTCATTCTAGAAATGGATTACTATATCTACTCTATTAGTTCTATTATCAAAAAGGGTAATGCTTTAGAATATATAAATTCATGAAAAAATTCATTTGATAGCATGAAGTAATCCTTTTTTCATCCCCTTACTCTTTTTCCAACTTCAAATATCATCCATTAATCTTATATACATAGTTCAACCCCATATTAGTTGGGGAAATGCTCACCCAAAAAGATGATACTAGTAGAGAATATGTTATCTATTATATCAATCATGGTTTAATCAATTATGATAAATATTATAAAAAATTAGAGTGTGATTGTTTAGATATATATTTCATAGATAAAAATCTTTGTCATTATATTATCTATGAAACTAGTTTTCATTTTCCATTCTGATTGACATCGTCATTTATTATCCAAAATTTTCCTACCTGGGAAATAGAATTGACAAATAAATGGTTCTATTGATGGAGTTTGACCTCTGAATTACTACACAAAAATATGTCCAAGGTCAATTAATTTCATATTAACTTGTGGTTTCCTCCCTAACACCTATTAATCACATTCAAGATACTTTTAGTGATGAAGAGATCCTTTATATCAAAGATATTAACCAAGCAATCTCACTTAAATATTACTTCCAGAATTTCAACATTGATTTAGAAGAGAATAGCCATGAATAAACTAATCCTCCTAATTCTACCACTAAACCTAAAGTATTTATTAAATAATTACAAAAAGTTACAATTGACTTGCATGAATAAACTTGGACACTCCAGTTCAATTGTAAAAAATTCCTTCAAGGAGCTAGGGCATGGTGTATATTAACAAACACACATGGTAAAATCATACCTCTATAATTTAAATTAAACTTTGATATCACTAATAATATTTCTATATATTAATCTTTGATATTAGGCATTTAATATGGAATCAATCTAGACATCCCATATTTACATGCTTTAGGTGATTCACAACACATATGTCATCAAGTTAGTGGATATTATCAATGTAAAATTGAAAACCTTATAAAATATCATTAAATTTACACTATTATTACCTAAAAATTCATCTCTTTCGCCATTTAACCATTCCCACAATAATAATATTCTATAGCCAATTCTATCACTTCATTCGCATCTCTATTTCATCATTGTTGACCAAATTTGACCCTACATGTCAATTTGGGACCCCTATAGGTAAAAAATTGACATTTTAGATGTTTTAGGGGTCTAATATTTTGTCATGTGGTATATTATAAGTCTTTTTATGTCATTTTATGCCTTTTTAGCCTTGGTCATGGTTGGATTAATTAATATGTCATTTTGAGTCATTTAATAGGCATTTAGGGGTCATAAATGCAAGTGGCATAGTTGTCAAGGTGTCCAAGTGTCCTATTTTACTTTAAAACATACAATATGTCATATTATCTATAAACAATATTAGTCCCATTTTAATCTTATAGGTTATCTAACTTAAGATCAAGAAACCAACTAAAAAAGGGGAGTTTAGCCCTTGTACAGCCCATGAGGGAAGGTGACACTTGATAGAATGCCATGGAGAATATATTAATATTAAATATGTTCATTTACATTATTTACATGATATGTAAGTGATATTTTGAGATAACAATATTATCCTCCTTCTTTGCCTTTTTAGACACACAAAAGTGGTTAGCAGGTTTGTGCTTAGTACAACCAGTTGAGGAGGTTTTAGACCAAAAACCTTTAGAAGGTGAAATGAAAATTATATATTAATTTCGATAAAAATAGTACAAGTATTTATCAACCATGATTTATGAACCATCTAACACATTTATTATATTTTTTTGCTCACTATTTCTTGCACCCTATAGGTTTTGCCCCAATTTGGACAAGTTCATACAATCTAGATGGTGATGTTGACTCCAAATGATTTTGGATCTCTTATAATATTATATTAATTATTGGTTTCATATTTCATTGTTTTTTGATGGGAAATTTTTCTCATGTTTTAGGAAGGTGTCACCATTATGTATCTTTAGTCAAGTTCTTCCTTGTTACAAAATTTTGGTCTTATAAATAGGTCTCATAGGAATGTGATTTGATGTTTACAATTTATAAAGGCCATATTATAATATATTTTTATTATATTTTTCATCACAGCATGCTTTGATCAAATATTCATTCTTCCCTTTCTCACAATCAACTCCTTGCTCATTCTTACTTACAGTCATAGGGAATCATGTGTGTGGACCTATTTAACATGATTTTTGGAAGTGTAACAAAGATATTATTATATTTAAAATGTTTTCATATCAATATCATAAAATAATAACCTCCATTTGGAATAATAAGGGACTATGTTATTTATTCAACATAGTTATTCATTGCCTTCTACCATTATACTCATTATCAGAGCCTCTTGAGATAAATTCATGGTATAATGGGAGTTTTTATAAGTATTTCAATACTTTAGAGTGATAAGAGTGTATTTTAAGACTTATTAATGGCTTAAAAATGACCATAAGAGATCACATCTAGTAGACTACCTATAATCCTATATTACTACCTATACATGAAGATATTCACCTATAGGTGACATTTGTAAAAGACTAAGAGTACATGTTTGGAAAATTTGGAGTATGTTATAACTTCATTGGGAGTCTTAGTATGATATTTTGACCATGTAAGACCTTTTAGAGTGTCAAATTAAAGTGTGAATCACATTATATGGGTAAATTATAGTATTTAGGGCTTCTTTCCCTAAAAGCACAAAATAGAGGTTCAAGGCATTTTGTGGATATCCTATAAAGGTGTTGTCAAGAGTTTTGAAGCCTCTAAATGTATTTTACTTGTCTAAATATCATAGGATCATAGCTTGAAAAATAAATAAGGTGATTTTATCATTTTGTTTTCATATTAGAGGAATCCAAATACGCACCTTAAATTACTAAATTCATGTAGTATTATATATAGGTTTGATCCTCAAAAAGCCTCTTCACCTAATGTTGCAAAAATAGACCATGAAAACATATGAGAATGGTTAAAAATGGTTCAAGTGACATATATGACCTAAAATATCATCATAAGGAGATGATAATTAGTATTTTTTTCCACCTACACCTACAGGTGTCCCATCACACCAAATGTTCACTTACAACTAAAGGTCATTTTCTATATCATCTATCGCAAGGGATTAAACATGAAAATTATAATGTTTATTTATTATTGATTATTTAAAGTGGTCTAAATAATAAAAATTTAAGGTGATATATTACCTAAGATTAATTGTCACCCATAGGCCTCTACTTGATCCAATACAATCAATTATAGTTGATTGTAAGTAGTAGTGGGCTAGAAAATGAAGTCTAAGTGTTGGTATAACACAAGGATGAATAAAATGGGTCAAAAAAAGTGTAAAATGATTATAAGAGTATATAAGGAGATATTTGGACACTACATATAATTTTCATTCACTAATTACAAGCACAACCACCTACAAGATTCATTGTTGAGGAATAAATGTAGGAAACATAGTCAACACCTTCAGTAGTCAACTCATGGGTATGACTTAAAAGGTTTTAGCAAGGCTTGGTAGGTATAATAGAAAAAATTTAAAATTAAAATTTACATATTATGTTTTACTAATATCACAGAAATATGGGATGTGAAAGTCTCAAGACAATATCACACAGTCCGTTCCTTAAAACTTACACATAGTTTGTCTCAACAGGGGTTTGTCTTGGGTTTTTAAGGAATTGAAGGGTCAAATGATGTTATAAAGGAATAAAATATTGTAAATATTTTTTAATACTTGGATAAAATCCTAAAATAATCACCATTTTTTATGAAATAAGGGATTTTCCTTTATTTTATCTCAGATAGAGGGAACTCCCTTCATGCATGAAACTTGTAGTCTTGGGAAATGAGGATGAAAGAGTAAACTAGAGGTTAGTTGGAAATTGTAAGGAGTTATTTGGAGTTAAAAGAAACCTAATAAAAAATTTGAAACCAATCACATAAGGAGGGAACCCAATAGGATGGTCTGGGTTATTGAGTTTGTAGGCAGGTCTAGGAAGCAAGGCCTAGACCTAAAGCCCAAATCAGAGGTAATTGACACCTTTTACACAAGATGAGAATTATAGTCCTTATATTAATGTTTTTTATGAATATATAAATTATATATAAATTCTTGGTATAAATAAAATCCCATAATAAGACTATTATTAGCTTAAAATCACCTTAGGTATGTGCAAATAGAATAAATAAGCTCGAATAGGCAAATTGGATGCTTACATATCCTTGAAGGTTTTTCATGGAGGTAAATGAAGTTTTGAGGAGTTATATAGGGTCATAAACATCACATTTTTGGAATTAAGTGTATATTTAGATGTCAAACCTTTATGAAACATCACTAAAGGTCAAAACTACTCAAAACCCTTATTAAACCCTTGGAAGGACCCGCTTTGGAAAATGAGGATGATAAGATATCCAAATGGAAAAGAATAGAATGGAAAATAATTGGATGATTTATAATAATCTTTATGGATCCTCCCCATAAAATTTCTCACTACCTTAACTATATGAACAAGGTACATAATTTCTCTTTTTAACTATTTTGTTCATTATGCAGGTTTTAGGAGGTTTGAAGAGATGAAATAAGCTTTAGAAGGAACATTGAGACTTAAGATAGCTCACCATGTCAATTTAATGACTTGTAAAAACTCCTAAGTGTGCCTACTAGAGCTCTCATCTCATATAATCAAAACTATCATAGTGGACATGATGGTGAGAAGTGTGAGAACTTCAAGTGGATGGACTTTTAAGGTCTACCTAAGCAATATAAGGCCATAGAGGGTATTAAAAAGTTTCATCCACGCCATTTCATGGACTTTTATGAGAAACTAAATCTAATTTTGAGGCCAAGTTTGAAGTGTGACTAAAAAGGAGTTTTTTAGATAGTAGGTAGTGATAACTCACTTCCAAGAGATTACAGATTAGTTAGACTACAACCAATGCATAGATAGGCATGTATAAAAGCCTTCCCTCTCATTCCAATCATCAGACATATCCCTAGTTATTGTTTGGAAGTTTAATTCTATGTATCTAGAGATATGATATATTAATATATATGGGTTGATGGAGATACTAACATGTGGCACAAATCCCCCCTAGTTAGTTAAATGGGTCTAATATATTAAGATAATGGAGTAACTTTTGTAATTAGTGTATTGGGTAATGGTTAGCCTACATTGGGATTAGGAGGTTACCCATCCATTATTAGTTAGATATGGGTCTATATAAAAGAGTTGATTATCATTGTAAGGAAATCAAGTAAAAATTGAGTCTTCTATTGTAAGAGGATATTATAGGTTTTCCCCTCGAAGAGGCATTGTGGAGTTATTCCTTCCTAAAGGAGTATTGTATGGTGTTTCCCTCCTTAAGGGTATTCTATTTCTAAATATATTGAATATTTAAACAAATGAGTCCACCCATATATATTGTGTTATGTTAATCTACATTATATTCAACATATTTTTTAGTTATTAAAAGTGTGGATCATACCAAGTGGTATTAGAGCTTCAATTTGGGTAATTTGTGTGGAGCGAAACCCAATTTTTTGGAATCATCAATATATTTCAATCAGTTACAAATTTTTACACAATTTTTTTATTAGAGATGAAGAATAATCTAAGGAATTCATAGTAGACAAATCTAACCTTTATGATAATTTTTGAGGGAGTTAAAGATTGTTTAGGGTTTGTAAAAATTTCACCATATCATCCAAAATTTAAGAATAATCTATTTTAAATTGTTACTAATGATATAAGAATATACAAGTGAAATACAAACAAAATTTTACAATTTTTTGAATTATTTTGAGTGAGTTATTACTATTTTATTATTTTTCATATATTCTCTCTATACGCCAAAATTTGTGTAATTTTTTAACAAAAATTTAATAAATCTCTAATATGATAAGGGGAAGATATAGTCAAAATTTGGGATTGGTTTTATTAGTTTTGAATGAGTTATTGACATTGTAGGGTTTCATTAACCCTAGTTTTTTGTGTGGATCATGAAGTTACAAGTATTTTTAGGAGAGGATGATATTGATGCTAGATAATTGTGTATCCTTTTAAAGGATAATAATACTAAAAACAATTTGTGGGAAACATGCATGTCTCTTTCATTATCTAGGCTTACACAAAATTGGTTTAATCAGTTAAGCTTCATATAAAGGTATTCTTCATGGGAAGAAATGCAACAAGGCTTCTTAGATCAATGGGATATATAAGAAAAAGTGGATGAATAAGAGGAAGAAAATAATGATTTTAATGAAGAAAATAATTAAGATGATAAAGAAGAAAAATTAGTGGAAAAAAATAATGAAAATGAGGAAGAATATGCAAGTGATGATGATGAAGAAATTGAGCATAATGATAATGAGGAGAGTGCATATAGTTCAGAAGGAGAGGTAGAGGATATCAAATAAGAAAAAGAATAATTTTATGATAAGGGTACAAATAATTTATCTCCAAATAAATCCAAATCAATTTTTCAATTTCATGGATGCATTCAAAATAAGAAGGTTGTTGTCTCCATAAACCCTGCCAACAAGTATAACTTCATCAACATAAATGCGGCCAAGAATATACATGTTCAAGAAAATAATATCAAGGAGGTTAAAATAGATGGTAATAATATTCCAATATTTGAATATTTGAATCTCATTATGTAAAAATATGTTTTACATTCATATTTTTATGCTTTGGATATGGATGATGTGGATACGGTTCTTAGATATCCATGGTTAGAAACTTTGGGAACAATAAATATTAATATTTAGAAGTTCATGAAGTTTTGGTATAGGAAAAATAAGGTCACTTTATAGGATATGATAGTGGGAAATACACTAATAACATTCAAGGTAGATCATGAGGATGAGATTGAAACATGTGATGAAGATCATGAGGAAGATTTATATGCCATAGATAAAGACACACTATAATCATAAATTAACACTTCATCTACTTAGGAGGTAGAATAAAATGTGGATAATGTCAAACTATTATAAAACGTTAAGGTATATAGACACCCACATCATCATGAGAGGAAACAATCATGGAGATAGGTGAGGGTGTGTCATAACAACAATTATTTTGTCTATACAAGAAATTAGATTTCTAGTCACTATGGTTATGCATGGAAGCCAAAAAAAAACTATTATGGTTAGGTATGAAATCAGAGTAGTGCAATGGCCTATGAAACATGGAATGAATGGGGAAATCACTATGACTATGCATGGAAAAATACATACTATGGTCATGGATGGAATTATAGTAGCACAATGGAATTTATAAACAATATTAGAGAGATACAACTTACCAAGATCACATATGGATGGATAGATGATCAAGATTGGAGACAAGTGTGCAATGATTTGAAGCATACTCACTATTTAGTTTCTTCGTATATTTCAGTGATGAAACATGTTAAGGAGGGAATTAATGCTATGTATCTAGGGATATGATATTAATTTATATGGGTTGATGGAGATGTTAAAATGTGGCACACATCCCCCTTAGTTAGTTATATGGGTCTAATATATTAGGATAATGGAGTAACTTATGGAATTAGTGTTGGGTAATGGCCGGCCTACATTGGGATTATGAGGTTACCCATCCATTGTTAGTTAGATAGAGGTATATATAAATTAGATGTTTATCATTGTAATGTAATAAAGTAAGAATTGAGTCTTATATTTTAAGAGTATATTGGAGGTTGTCCTTTTGAAGAGACATTATTGAGTTATTCCTTCATAAAGGAGTATTCTATGGTGTTGCCCTACCTTAAGGGTATTATATTTCTACATATATTGAATATTTAGACATCTTGGTCCACCCATATCTATTTTATTATGTTGAACTACATTATATTTAACATATTTTCTAATGATTACAAGTGTGGATCATACCATTAAAATAGAGGTGAATAATTAAGGCAATTTTTTGAGCTAGTAAAGGGAATTTCATGTCACTTTTCAAGAGTTTCATGACTTGGGAAGACACTTTTCTCTTATAAAGTTACACGGTCCATTTCACATCCTCTTACAATGCACATGTAATTAATTTTATTATCTTGACAAGTATCCCTTTGACCTTTGGACTTCTTTCTCCTCTTCTCTCCCTCAACTTCTATAAGAACTAGCCATTTTGGCCTTTGTAAATCATGATCCACCTATGTATGGTGAATCCCTAATTATTTTCATACCATGGATCAATAAATAATACTTATTTTTACCTATTCTATGAGTTTTCATATTGTGTTTTTCTTTGGTTATTGATCTTGCTTAGTGATAACTCTTGTTTCCTTACCATGTTGTCTTATTCTCTCATCTATTTATAGTTGGAAAGATTCTTCTTATAGGTCATGTGAAGTGTTATAGGAAGTGTAAAGGTTTAGTGAATTATCTTATTTAATATTTTCATTTTATACCTCTTGTCTAGTCCTCATATCCTAAGCATTTATCCATAACCTCATAATGAAATATTTATGTGAGAAGATGCAGATTAGACAAGTGTATGTTTGGTTAGTCCCTTTTTTTCATGTCTAAAATGCATTTGGTTGGTATTCATAAAATAATTTGGTGTATAACCTCCTTTAATATGTCTTGATTTCAATTTTCTCTATCTATTTTCCCTCACAATCATAGGTTTATTAGTGATCTATAAGTGGTACGTCAAAGGAACTAGCCCTATCTAGAGATTCACCTCATCCTTAGGCTACCCACAACCTAGAGGTATTTCAATTGTGCCACATAGATGAGGAGAGCTGAGACATATATTCAAAGGGTTAAAATCCAAGTGATAATAATCATCATCAAGTTATTCGAGATTCTCAAATCCTTATTCAAATGAGGAAATCACCTTATTATCTAAAAAATGAAAATGATTCTCTAATTTATCACATAGAATATATCACTATTCAATAAAGTTCATGGTATAAAAACATCATCTAATTCATTGAGCACCATAATTACCCTCTAAAAGCAAATTCTTATGAAACTAATTATATTCTCAAATAATAATACAAATATATGCTTAGATATAACACCATTTATTATCATAATGTATACGAGACATTACTATACTATGTAATTATATAATAAGTTATTTATCTCCTTAAACAAGTACATGGGGGAATCTATAGTGGTCATTATAGCAGCCACACCACAACCCATAAATGCCTACATATGGCTTAATTTTGGCTTAATCTTGAAAAATATGCCATTATTTTTTCTAAAAAGTGTAATCCATTTCAACTAAATGATGATCCCATCCAATCTCCTCCATTCAAACTCAAAATTTTGGATTCTCCTTGGCCATTCTCTATGTGGGGATTAGATCTCATTGGTAAATTACCTATATCACAAGATGGTCATGTATTTATCATCACTGCCACTAAATTTTTTAACAAGTGGATGGAATCCATGCCTCTTATTAACAATACCAATATTAAAATTTAAAAATTTATCCTCAATCAAATAATTTTTCATTTTAAAGTTCCTCACACCATAATTTTTTACAATGGTGGAAATTTCAAAACAAAGATATGAAATAATTGTGTGTAAAATTTAAATTTCACACAAATTTTTAGCACTCTATCATCCTTAATTCAATGTACAAGTAGAAGACACCAATAAAATTATTAATAAAATATTTCAAAAGACTATTGTATAATCTCATACTAGTTAGCACCTACAAAATTATACCACACTCTAGCTTTATTGTAAGAGCATGCATATTGATACTAGGGAAACACCATTTTTATTAGTATATGGTTTTGAATGAATCTTACCTTTAGAAGTTGATCTACCATCATTACATATTTCTCTTCATGGTATTATTCTTGATGATGAATTAAGTTAATCCTATATCCATATTTTAGATTTCCTTGATGAGAATTGTATGGCTAAATTACAACATAATATCTAATAAAAAGATCACATTACTAAAAAACATAACAAAAAATTCAAAATACTTACTTTCAATATTGGTGATCTAGTCCTCAAACTAGAGTATGCACATGAGAAAAAAGGAAAGTATGCCCAAAAATAGTGGTGTCCTTAATTTTTTAAGGACATACTTGGTCGTAATACTTATAGATTACAAGATAATGAAGGAAATATTTTCAAAGAACCCACTAATTCTATATTTTTACATAAATATTTTTATTAAATATTTACTATTTCTCACATAA
The DNA here is from genome assembly GCA_037957365.1 of Torreya grandis. Lineage (NCBI taxonomy): Eukaryota > Viridiplantae > Streptophyta > Pinopsida > Cupressales > Taxaceae > Torreya > Torreya grandis. The sequence goes on from JARHVA010006420.1 coordinate 904,536, forward strand.
TTACATATACTATAGATATTAACACTTCTTGTAGGTTTCCTGAAAAGATATCCAATGTATAATGCTACTTTATTTTCAGTAGCCTTAATTCATATCATTGGTCCTTAGGTATATCTATACTTCTTTTTATTTATGAGTTACAATGTAAGACCTTGGATAGGACCAACTTATCCTCATAAAATATCTTCCATTTCTTATTCAAATCTTGGTATCTCTTTTTTATCATTGATTCATCATTTCACAAACATATTTTCATTTATACTATTTATATCTCTTTTGAGTTGCAGTAAAAACATCAAATATGTCCTTAATTTCCTCATAAAAATTTATAAAATTCTTAAACTATCTTTAACTAAGTGTTTTCCCTAAATAATTAAGGTAATGGTTTATAGATTATGACTTAGTACTCTCAAAATTAGTTATTTATTTTGTAGTAACAAAAAAAAAAAAAACTATTTTTTTCATATCTTCCTATACTTACACTATTTCATATGATATGGAGTTATGCTTACCTATCATTATATATTTTCCACATTTTCACATTATTTGTGATTTGAGTAAGCTCAATCATTCCATGTTCTGACTCATTTTACCTGATATCCATTCTACTTTGGGCATACCAAGGTCAGTTTCAAGATAATGTTCTTAATCAACATGTTATTATAAGAGTCTTAGACATGATACTCTCAACATTATTTTACTTATCTATCAAATCTATTTTTTCTAGTGATAGTCATTTTTAACACCCATGTTTGGTTTTCTAAATCCATATGGAGGAGGAATAAAAAATCCATAAAAGGTTAAAATCCAAATCATTTAAAATAAAAGTTAATGATAAAAAGGCATATGTAAAATAAAAATTGAAAATAACACTAAAATATGTGATAATCAAACACATATCCTATTCTATTCAAACCTCAAACTCCATAGTTGGACTCATGATAGAGCTGAGGTCCTTTTGGGTGTTGTACTAGGACAGGAGATTTTAAAATTATCTATAGTGTTACTTACTTTCTCACGTAAGTAACCAATCTTCATAATATACCAATGGATTTATAAGGGGTCATAAAAAACAAGGAACACATTATGGGAAGGTAGGTCAATTTAAATTTTCATGCATATAGCCTTCATGGGATGATATTCAAACTTTAATAGATAACCCAAATTTGTGCAACTAAGGTAAGTTCTCTAGAGTCCTCAATGTCAAAATTCTACTTGTTTTTATAATTTGATTTGAGTGTCTTGATTCTAATAAATAATGTCTGCCTTGGTATCACCTATATTTCCCCCACCACCCATTTCATATTCCCCCTTGATAGGCAATTTTGTTTTTAAATGTGTTTCCCAATTGTTATATCCCCTATTCTTCATATCTTTTAAGACATGCTCATAATAAGTTTGTTTTGGTTTAATCCATATTAAGAACAAAATTTGTATATTTGAGGGACTACACATTAATTTTTTAAACTATTGCCTTATCCTTCTCAAAAAAAATTGGTTTGATTCAAAATAATAAGTTTATTTATCACTCTTTTTGTTAATAATTTGGTTGCATTTTTCTATTCAGTTTTTCCATTACTGAGTGAGTTTGGATTATTTTTTATATTAATAAGCTACATAATAGGGTAGAACCCTAGTACAAAAATACATAGGGGAAGTGAACTAGGTTGAAAGCCACAAACAGTAGAAGCATAACAAAAAAAACTACCCAGTAATAGAAGAACATAGAAACCAAAGCCCAAACACAAGAAAAAATAGTAGAACTAGTTAAACATATCCTCCCAGTCTTCTTTGAGGAAAGATATGATTTCTTCCTTAGTGGTAGCCTTTTCTCTTATGTCCATATATTTACCTAAATTATCCTATAGGATAGACAAGGTTGTAGTAGCATGGTGACCAACTTTAATGCATAAAGTGGTTAGAACTTTCATTTTGTTCTTGAGAAAACACATCCCATTCTTGACCTTTTCTAATTCTTTTATGGTCTGAGAACAATTATCACAAATTTTTTCATTGGTGGATTCTTCAAAAGGAGCATATATGTATTCTATATCATCCTTATCAGAGTCATAGTAGGCATTGTTTAACTCCTCAATGTGGCTAGTGCCCTCCTTTTCTCCTAGTTGATCACGGGTAGAATTGACCTTTAAGATTTTAACTCCATCCTCAAGATCAAAAGCTGAGTAGTCAATAATTTTAAAAATAAGGTTCTTGCCTTCAACCAATCTAATATATATTTTTATGCTTTTCCTTCTACCATTACTTTACATAATCTCAAAAACAAATATTTATGAACATTATCTTCCCCTTACTCTTTGTGATCTAGTTGCCCCTTATCCACATTAAATTTGCCTTACTTCTCTTCCTTAGTAACATATTTTTGGGATTTTTCATACCCACCTTTTTAGGCAAAGATAATTCCCTATTATCCCCCTTCCTCTTTTTCCCACCTGAGTTTGATAGCTTGTTTTACATTTCACATAACCCCTCAACCACTATTTGAATAGGGGTCCTACTAACAATACCCTTCAAAGATAATGAAGTGGTTCTCTACATAAGATGGGACTTGGATCCTTTAATAGAGTAGGGTTTTGGACCCAAGGAATTTTTTACTACATCCTTGGGTTTTTGGACAAGTCCTATGGGCCCCAAATAATCTTTTAGGGTGGGGTTAGAGGCCTTGATTTTAAGATGGGAACCAAATTTGACACTCAGAGGAATGTTATCCTCCCAATCACTATCATGGGCCTCATAAATTAAGTGAGAAATAATGGGTTTTGATGGGAAAATCTCCAGATAAAATTGATAGATACAAAAGATTAAGCCTTGATGGAGAGGGATGGTTATGACTATAGGGTTGCTTTTAGATGCACTCTTGGCAAATTTAATAGAGGAATCAAGAGAAAACAACAAGTAATATAAAAAATTCACTAGTAACTTATGACAAAAATGGTTTAACAAAGTAAAGTGATAATGATAATAATATTTAAATCTACCTTCTAAAGTAATGTATTTCATGATGACAAAATAGACCTTATCCCAGGATAAACAAGGATTTCCCTATCAAAACATCCTTATAGCCAAATTGGTGACTCGCCTTCCTTGAAGAATTTTCTCATCCCTTCTAGGTCCTATACTTTGGTTAACTTCTTTAGTATTCGGCCTTCACAACATAAACTCATGGCTTTAGAAATCATATCTTTACTAACTTCAAATTGGATGCCTCTAACTTGAACCTTGTGATTTCCATCCCAAGAATTAGTAAATTTTTTTGAAAGTTTTTTGTCAAATTTATTGAGGCATTCAAAGAAGTGTGAAATACCTCCTTCAAGAAAATTCTCCACAACATATCATCTACTTTAAACTTAGCATAGGAGTATGGTTTTATTCTAACCGTATCCCATCTAATGGTTAAGTTCTTATTGGAGTTGAAGAGAGGATTTCTCAAAGAAATCTCTTGAACCTAATGCAAAAAGATGCATAAGAGTCTCAAAATGAAGGTATGGTTATATTCATATAACTAACACTTATTTCCTCTCAAACCCTTGAGATTATTCATAAAAATTAAGTAATAATTGTTGAAGTCATGTAGCTTATGTGGAGTAATAATTGGAGATTTTGCCTCTAGGAATTGGAGGTACCTCATATGATATCCAAGTATATGCCTTAGGCTTTTACCAAAATGATTTTCACTAAGGTGACATTTCCCATCATTAAAAGTGTATTCTTGCATCATCTTTTCCATTATGATGACTACTCCTATTCACCCCTCCAAGTTAAATATGCATATCATGAGTCACCAAATTAGAATATATTTTAAAATATATTATAACCAATAATGATTTATAAAGTTCATTGATTCGAATATGGTTGGGCCTCTAATTAAAAGATATCTCTAACATTGGTTTTTAAGATTGTTCAGGTTCCTCTAGCATCTAAGAGAGAAAATATTGCTTCATAAATTACCCATTACATATGCTACTTGGTTTCCTTCTCTGTAAATATGATTTACTTCAACTCCCTCAAAATCAAGAAGGAGTTTCCTAATGTCTTGTATAATGTCATCAATCTTCCATCCCACTTTTTCCTTCTCTTTAACAACATCAATAATAATTTTATAATCCACTTCAATTGACAAATTTTTAATTCCAATGGAAAGAGCCACCTTGATATCCCAAAGAAGGGCCATGGCTTTAGCAACAATATTATAATTTTCTCCCAAACCACCAATATAAGCCATGACAAGCTCTCCCTTATCATATCTTAGTACTCATCCCCCACTTACTTGACCTAGGTTGCCTTTAGCAGCCCTATCAAAATTAAGCTTCATCTAACCTATAGAAGGGTGAGTTCAAATATTATAATCATGAGAAATCCTCTTAGAATTACTAGTTCTACAAGTATGGAATGGGATGCTCCACTGATTTATTATGCTTTCTTCTAACTTGTTAGGAGGAAATTATGTTATTTTCAAAGTGATACAAAAAATATTTTCCTGGAGTAATTTAGCAAATATATGAAAAAACTCCTTGGGATATCTTTTTTAATCTCTAAATATCCTATTATTACACTCCTTTTAGATTTCCCAAGTCAGTATGGGGTGAATATATTCCCATGTGTCTTTGAATAAAGGGTGAACAAAGGGGAACAACCAGCCTCTAATGATATTTGAAAGGTCATAGTTCATGTTCTAGTATACACCTAGATTTTGCAAAGCCATGCTCCAAAGTTCCCAAGAGAATTCATAGTGAAATAAGAGGTGGGAAACTAATTCTTATTATTTTTTACATAGAATAAAATGGTTAGGAATTTGGAAGCCTCTAAGATGAAGATTATCTAGAGTGAGTTTGGATTTCTACTTCTCATTCATCAATACTATTTTATTTGATGTTCAATTTTTCCATTGTTTAATGAGTTTGGATTTTTACTTCTTAGTCATCAATATTGTTTTCTTTATGTTCTTTTTCCATATTTTTAAAGTATGTTTTGTTACTTATTTTACATCAATGTTGGATATATAACTTTAGTTTCATGTGTTCTTGGTTTGATCGAGTATGTTACTTATCTTACTTAAGTTACACTTGTTTAGATTTTCCAATAATTTAATAAACTTTGATTTTTGGTTACCTAATTTACTCTCAATTTATCCATTTTTCCTTGGTCTTTTAGTTCTAACTTAGCATGAATCACCCTATATTACCAATTATCCAAGTGACTTATTTATTTCTAAAAAGTTCATTTATTTTGATTTCCATGCAATTTCTTATTTTTTATCTTTAGTTTTGTATCTTTAGGGTTTATACAAATAAATTAATGTGGCCTCCATGATCAATCCTAAAAATATAATAGATAACCATTAAATGATAAAGGTATGTGAAGGTATGTATATGATACTTTCAATTATTTATTATTGTCATTTCAATTTCAAATTTTCAATTCATGATTTTTTATTCTAATTTATTAGCTCGATGTTATGTGCTAATATGTTATTTCTCAAGGCACCATCCCATGTTATAACTATTTATCTTCTATTGGGTAATATGTATACACATAAGCTTTGTAAACTTTATCATTAAATGACACTTGCTCTCTTATAGGAATTTTTTGAGTCTCAATATCTCTAAGTGCACACCTTAAAGGATAAAACAAGTATTAGGTTAGTAGGATTTTGGTTATTCAAAAGAATATTGGTTAATATACCACTACCAAAAACCATTACAAGTTACTTTTATCCAACTCACTAAGATATCAAAAACCACTTATATAGTCGTATAAGAAATTCACCTTTCTAAATAGACCCTAACTAGGCATACACCCATTTTTATTCATTTTCCTACTATGTCAAGCCAGTCAACCTTGTCAAGGATTGAACACATGATACATAACTCTATCAACCTAGCCCACCTAGTTAAAGGTTTAATGGCTATTTTTCTCCAAACAAGTTCAACCAAGTCAAACTTGTTAGCTAAATTCCCAAGAGGATTTAGGGTTAATATTTATCTATAAGTACACACTTTGCTTCATTTATAAATAGAGGATCATTCATTTTTCACATAATTATAGATTTTAAATATTCTTGTATTATCATTTGAGGAATTTTTTTCTTAAGTTTTACCTTGGATTAGTAGCATTCATCTTGTGTAGGTCTTGGATTCATAGGATACGTCTTGTATCCTAGAGCTAATCTATCTTTATGATCCTTATAAATAATAAAACCCTCTTTCAAAGTGCCATTAGCCAAGGGATATATTCAAGCATGATACGTTCACTTAAAAATGTAAGTATCCCTAATTCTTCATATTTATAGGTAGATATTACAAAATTGATGGACTCAATTGTATCTCCACTTACACTAATTCTATATTATCTTAAATATAATTAACTTTTCTTATTATATGTTTATTGCATTACCCCCTTTTTTACATAATCTTTGGTGAGAAATATATTATCTTGTATGCTCATTTAGTAGATTAGTTCATTTTCTTTCATACATTATACAAACCTAGTTAGGGTTAATTCATAATGTCATTTGACTAGAGGCCTTCACAACCTCACCTTTGGTATTGTGTATTAAGATATCCCTTATGTTCAGAGGATTCATAATTTGTCATTATCCAATTATAACAAAGTATTTATAGTGGATTTTTAGTTGATTACTTTCTTTGAGCTTGGATATTACTAAGTAATATAATTTATAGATCTATCTTATTGTACTTGTATATAAGGAACACCCATACATAGCATGCAGAGACATTAAAGGAATAACTAGATGTACTTTAAGTAGTGAACCTAATAAAATTTCATGCATTAAATCAAGATATTGAAAGGTGAGGGAAAACATGCATGGAGATGTGTGTAGTATCAATACAAAATGGTGACTACACCCTTATGGGTGAGTATCTTTATTGTTAATGGATGAATGTTAGGGAGAGTTACTAGTAGATGTTGATGTGGATGCAAAGATAGAGGAAAGAGGGTGAAAAAGAGAAATAATAGGGTGAAGATGAATATAAGATATTAATATAAGGTATGGTAATAATAAAATAAGAGGTTTTATTATAAATGATAACTTAATTAAGAAAAAAATGGTAGTGTCAAGTATGAGTATTGACAAAGATAAAATGAAAATAGGAAAATGAGATTTACAATACACAAATGCTAGGACAAAGAAGAAGATAAGGTGATTGTAGATCACAAATTATTTCACAAATAAGAAGATAAGGATAATTATGTATGGTTTATCAAAGGATAAATACCTTTAAAGGAATTGGTGTTGTGAAGAAGGGATGATATGTAACTTGGAAAGTAAACCAAGTGAAGTCATGGAAGATGAGAAAAATTAAATGAAATGGAAAAATGAGATGAAGAAAAAAAAGAAAAATATGATGGTGAAATAAATTTACTAAAAAATAGTATATTAGGGAATGGAAAGAGGATGCGAAATAATTTTAGTAATTATGCATATGAATGTGATGAAGAGAGATGTGGTTGGAAATGAAACTAGTGAAAATAGGTATAAATTAGACCGAGGAGAAAATGGATTAGTGAAAATAATGAAGAATAAGGAAAACATGGAAGAAATGGAAATGGGATGGAAAAGGAGTAAAAGAAGGAGATTAAAAAATGACATGATATTGAATAAGTAGGTGGTATTGCAACCAACTAAGCATTGATAAGAGAAATTATGATAGGTAATATGGTGAACAATGAAGCAAATCATATGGTTACTTTGGAGATGATAATGGGATGAAATATGTGAAATAGGCTAAGAAAAATGTGGGAAAGTTGAGTATGGGTAGGTAATAAGGTGAAGAGATAGGATGGGTTTCAATCATTTTATTAGAATAAATTGATAGTTTGAATGTGATTAAAATAGATTGATAAGTTGAGAAGTGATGAGGTGGTGAATAAATAGTGGAGAGAAAATGGAAAATGAAGTATATAAGTGTGAAGAATCAGATTCTTAGATAATGAAAATGAAGGGGATGAAGATGAAGATAGGAGATGAATATAATGGATGATAAGAATATAAAGGTAGGAAAAAGTACGATATTTGACGAGGATACAAACATGGATTCTCACACATATGAAAAACACAAGTGTGTAAAGATATGGAAAGATCAAAATGGGATATCAAATCATAAAGTCTTTCATAGATAAACACAAAAGTAAAATTATGAAAGGCTCCTCAAAGTATAAAAACCCAACTAAAAACAAGTTATAGAGGGAAAAAATAAGATGGAAAAGGTGGGTAAGCTAAAATCATAGTCCTAAAATAAATGGAAAAGGTAGGAAGGATGAAAATAAACTAGAAAATAAAAACAAATAATAACAAATCAAAAGTTTTTCATAAATAAGAAGAAAAAGGGGATATATAATAAAATGGGTAACATGAGAATAGAAGAAGACAAAGCACACATATGGGGGCTAGAAGAAACAAAATAAATAAAAGGAATGCAAGATGTGAAAGTTGGGAAATATGAAAAAGAATAACTAAGAATTAGAACAAAAATGGCTTAGAATCAATGAAAGAGACAAAATTAGGAAGGTGGTGAAGAAGATAAATATGTATTAGTTGAAATGGGGAAGGAAAAAATGTAAACTATTTGCAAGGGAATGAGATGATGTTGAATGTGTGAGGAAAGGAGAGTGATGAATATGGTATAGAAAACTACCAATGGTAAGGGGAAATGCATAATAAAATGAAATGGGGTGAAAAAATTGGATGGATATGGGCGTGGCTAAAGTAAAAGTTGATGAGAGGATATGGATGGTGAGTGACTAGTGAATATCTATTAGATAGTGGATTTGTAGGAGTTAAGAAAGGTGGATGAGTAAGGTTTCTAATCCTCTTTTTAAAATATATTGAAAATATATAAAAGTGGTTAAATGACATTTACAATCTGAAGGGGATGAGGTAGTGAGGAATCAATAGAGAAATTAAGACTAATTAGTTCAAAAAAGAAGACCAACTAAGGGGTGGATGAAATAACCTCAGTAACTAAGTTTTAGCTACATAGTCCAAAAATACCTCAAGATACTTTAGTTATCCTATAAATGGGTGTAAAAACAAAGAATAGGGATAAGATGCTATTAAGACATAATGAGGCTAAGAAAATTTCAAAGCTTCCTTGATGTTAGATACTTGAAGCAAGAGGGAGATGTCATAAGTGGATAATTAGTGAGAATAAAAGATGAAGAATGGGGGTGGTAATTAGTTGTTAATGGTTGAGATACCCTTAGATATTGAGAAGCACCTAAATAGTCTATGGACTTTAGGCTAATGTATTTCAACACACAAGGTTCAAACTATGAATCAACAAAAAAAATGTTCTCAAATAAAATGTGTGAAAAAGGACTTTTTGATAGTTTGGGGCAATGCATCAAACATTATGAGAAGATAGAAAGGGTTAATACGATCCCATAATAGGATTTAGGATGTGGAAAAAGATAAAATTCATCTATAAGTGAAAGAAGATAGGTTCAAAAATACTATATAAGGAAATTATGTTGGAATAGTATATCATGTTGCCTACAAAGAGTTATGGATAATGACCAAATTTGTGTTACATATTATTAGATTTGTCTATTGAATGTTTCTTCCAAGTGTTATTACTATAGTGGTGAATCAAAATAAATATTATAAATGTCAATGGAAAAATGGGAAAGGAAAGGATAAACTAGATTAGAGAAAGAAAATACACATGGGTTGCCCCCAACTAGGATTCCTTATAAATAATGTGTTGAATCAATCCAAGCATAAAAATGCTTGAGATGGACAATGTTCATGTGTTCAATGAGCTCATCACCCTTGGGAGGTGGATAATATATATATTCCTAAACCATATTTATCTATGATAATTAAGGGACATATCTAATTTAGTTTAAATATTCCTTTAGTTTCTCTCTACTTTTATGTTCTAGTTTTATTTTAGTACTAGATCACAAATTTTAAATTCTCATTGCTTGATTCTTTTGTTGTAGTTTTGGAATAGTTAATTTTGATAGAATTTGAGATTATTCAATATGGATACCTTTTTCTCATCTAAGATATCCATTTCTTATAACTACGCTACTCGGTAATCCTTGTCATCAATGATTTTCGACAAAGAAATTCGTAAGGAACCTTGACCTTAATGGGAAGCACTACTTCAAAGCCAAAAAATAGTAAATATGGAGTGGATCATATGGGGGTATGGACATTGGTTTTGTATTCCCAAAGGGTAGGAAAAAACTAAAAGTTCTAATATCTTCTAATGGTATTACCAATTTTATTGAGGATGTTAATAATAGTCTTATTAGAGGCCTTATCCTGACTATTTCCTTGGGAAAAGTAAAGAGGAAAAAATATCTATCATATATGATATTGTGTGTAAAGTGATTTCATATCCTAATTTTTTAATGACTTTCCATTTTCAAAAATTATATTGGAATATATCTCATAATGATAAATGAGTTGATTTAAGACAATTTAGAAATTTTCTTCCTAGTTACATAAGTGAGGGGTATAAATTTCAACCCACTTAATAAAATACTCAGTGGTAGAAATGATTTGTTTGTGGCCATTTGAATAAACATGTTTTATCTTTCCAATGAGATTGATTCCCCATTTGCAGAATGACCAAGCTGTAGTAATTAATATAAGGGTAGTGAAAGTGTAGGAATGAGATTAACATGTTTCTGATAAGGTACACACTTTCTAATGTATGCACATGAATTTTCTGCCATTTATCTCCATTATGGGCCAATAATATCCAAAACATAGGATTTTCTTATAAATTACCATATTTTTGGTGTGGGGCCTATAGATCCCTTTGTGTACTACCTTGATCACTAATTGAGACTCTACCAAAGGTAAACAATGAAGCAAAGTTTCATCATAACCTATACGATAAAGGATTCTACCAAGGATTATGTATCAAAAGGTTTTTTGAATGAATGATTTGTGTTGGTTTTTTGAAAGGTTTGAGGAAGGATGTGGTTTTTTAAATAATCAAGGATGTCTTAATACTAGAATAAGCTAGAAACAACAATGTCACATATCATTTCAGAATAAAAAGGCATATGAGATTATTGTAGAAGGTGTTACAGTATAAATTTATATTCCTTCACATCATTATCATTTTGGATGATGGAAGCTATCATTGTAATTATATCAATAGATTTATTTTTGTCTTATGGAACCTGTTCAAATTGAATATGTTCAAATTGATGCCTGATATTGTCAACTATGACTTTTTATGGGACAATCTTGTTATCCTTAGTTTGTAATTGGTTTATGACCTAGTTTATAATTAATTATGAGTCTCCATGAATAAATATATCCTTAATGTTCCATTATATATCTAGGTGGATCCCTAAAATAGGGGCTTCATATTCATTAATATTATTAATACACTAGAATCCAATATGGAAAGACCTAAGAATAATATCTCCCTAGGGTGTAACTAATAAAATTCTATATCCTAGTCCATGAGTAGTGAAGGTCCCATCATAGTAGAGGGTCTATTATGAGGATGAAGAATTTGTTGTAGAAGGTTGTTTATGGGTTGAGTTTTTTAGAGTCAAAATAGACTCATATGGAAAATCAAATGTGAGCAACTGAGAATCTAATATAAGAGCCTTTACAATTTGATCTAGAAGTCCTTGGCCCTTAATGTATTTTTGATGTGTATACACAATATAAAATGTATAACATTACTCATTTTTCCATGTGGCTTGCAACAACTTCCTTAGAAATAAAGTATTTGATGGGATTAACTTAGGCAACAACAATGGTTTTATTATTTAACATGTAATGCCACAACTTTTGAGCTATGAACACCATTGCCATGCATGAATTTTCAATAGTTGTATAATTATTTTCTTAATCCTATATTTTTATTCTAAATTAATAAATGGACCTTTATTTATCATGATCATCATTCTAAGTAAGAAGTTCCCCTAGTGCATATTGAGTAGCTAAAATGTAAAGAATAAATAGTTTTCTTGATGTGGGTAGAGATAAAATAGGAAGATAAGATAACTAATCCTTTGGATACATAAAAAACTTTTGAGAATTGACATTTAAAAAAAAGGTTGTGACTTTCTTGAGAATGTTAGTAAAGGGGAGACACTTTTCTTCCATGTTAGATATGAAGCATCCGATCGATTGAATCTTGCCTTGTGAACTATGGAGCTTCTTTAGGTTGGATGGAAGAGGCATATTGATGATGGCATTAACCTTATCTATATTTACCTCAATGAGTCTAAAATAAATGATGAACCCAATTAAATTTATATATGTGACACCAAATACACACTTCTTCATATTGAGATGGATCTAATATTCCTGTAGTCAATCAAATTTCCTTTATAAAACTATTGAATGTTATGATTTGGTTCTAGATTTTCCTAAAATGTCATTAACATAATGTTCCATAATATTATCCATCATGTAATAAAAAATCATTATCATGACATGTTGGTAAGTATCACCAACATTTTTCAAGCCAAAAGGCATGACTTAATGGCATAATGTTCCCTAAAGAGTGGTGAATATAGTCTCATGATGATATATTGGTATTATTTTAATTTAGTTTTAGCCTAAAAATCCATCCATAAGGTATAGCATATCATACCTTGCTATAGAATCCACAATCATATCAATATTTGGTAAAGGAAAATCATCCTTTCGACATGATTTATTGATATCAGGAAAATACATGCAAAATCTTATCCTAGCTGACTTCTTACTCACTAGTATTATGTTGGAAAACCACTATGATTAATATATGGGTCAGATAAAACCTATTGAAAAAAGTTTATATAACTCTATTTTGACCAACATTTTTATATGAGGATACATCTTCCTCAATTTTTTTTTGATATTTTTAGTGTCTAGGTAGACAACAAGATGATGTACCACCAAGGATGGATCTAAACTTGACATGTTTAAATAGGACCAAGTAAATATGTTGATAAATTATTAAATAATTTTGAGAATGATCTCACACTCTTGTGTCATGATGTATGCCCCCACTTAAATGGTCTTTGGGTGTTATTTGGTCCAAAGGTTAATTTAGGTTATGTTTTACACAAGGAGTGTGAAACCATTATTGAGAATGGTAGGAATGGAATCACATTGGTCTTCTCTATCTGATTGTGATTTGTGTATCTCACCCATGTAGGAGGAATTTAAGTCATTCATTTCTCTTAAAGACCACTTAGAAAAATCATCAGGATAACTTTTAGCTATACATTTAAATACTTTCTATTATTTTGAAAAGTTGATGTTATATCCATACGAAATAATGAGGATAGATGGAATTAAAAAATTTATTGGAGAAAGGTGAAATAACCCATCCAAGATTGCCTAGGACATGTTTTTCCCCATGGAAGGTCTTTTTTATTTACTCTTTCCCTAGTCCATAAGTGCCTCAGAGAGGTCTTCACTTAGGTACCTTGATGTTTTATTTGATGTTTTGTGACAAAATGATTTCCCCTATTCCTCAAAAGAGGTAGCATGATCAAGTTTGAATGTGAAGCCTTGTTTATGATCATCAATGGGAAAACCTCATAGAATTTTGAATAATTCTACAAGTTCTTATTCATTATCAAATTCATTTAATGATATGTTATACTCTTATTATTTATATTTAATCAACTAGGGCTAATGGAGGATAAAAGGAAAAGATGAATGAATGGTAGCAATGGTGCAAATGGCATATTCATTCAAGATATTGGTAGTTGATAAATCATCATAAATATTATGATTGTAATTCTCATTTTTGTTATCATGTTTCATGTTAATCCATAAGGATGAGTAAATCTCAAGATCTAAGGGGACACCTATAGGAAGTATTTAACCAAAAACTCAAAGTCCTTTGTGATTTATTGTTGAAAGTGGTTTTAATGATGTCATTTTCTTGTGGTCCTAAACCTTTACCTTTCTATCCTTGATTATTCATG